>JBAMAX010003129.1:0-108175 GCA_037043745.1 Chymomyza amoena
TGTGATTGATTGGAAAGTCTTCAAGCTCCTCGGCTGCCTAATCCGATGTCCAAATAAAACAAAACATCAGGGTTTAATCCTTGAAGCCCAGAATGTATTCGGATTTTCCTCAACCCTACACATACAAAAAAATTTAATAATTAATATATTATTTGTATTTATTATCAAAAAACAAAGTTATAGATTAAAAAATAAATAGATAAAAAAGTGACGAATAAAAAAAAAACAGCAATAGTTTACAAATTTAATGATCATTGAGTGAACCTTAGTAAAAAATAGGTTTTAGGGTAATTTTGAATTAAGAAATACGAAATTTCGACTATATCCTATAGCACCCATAAGGCCGATCTTCCAAAAATTTTTGATTGATTTTTGAACAAAATTTGTTGTCTTTCGTTTGTTTGTTAAGATATTGGGATCAAATTTAGTATTCGTAAGTTTTTTATAGTTCCTTAGCACTGTACTAAATTTAATTAAAATAGCTCCCATAGCACCAATCGGTCCAAAAAACATTTTCTATACAAAATTCGTTGTGTTTCGTCTGTTTGTAAAAATATGTGAACTAAATTCGGCATTGAGATCTTTTTTAAGGTATTAAAGCACTGTTTCAAATTTGATTGGTGGGCTATATCATATAGCTCCCATAGGAACCATCGGTCAAAAAAAAAAAAAAATGTTTGCGTAAAAACTCTTCTATTTTTGGTTTTTTATGAAGGAACCTGATTTTATTGCAAGCTAGTGGTACAGGGAATACCCAAGTCGTCCGCGTCTGACTTAACGTACCCCATTTTTTATATCTGTAATTTAATTCCAGGCTAAATTGAAACAGTTTAATGCACACATTTATTAATAAAGCAATTTAGATAAGATATTCTTTATTAGCTATATGTTATATATATTATATTATGTACAGTTTAAAAATTAAAATTATTCCCTTGTTTATTTTAACATCAACATCCTCTGCGGCTGCTGAAACTCTAAATATCTTAAACTCAAAAGCATCAAACGCTTCAATTGAAATAAGGTCACAACTGCTATGGATCCTACAATCGCCAAACGACCTACTATCATGAACAACAAATCTAAACTATAGTAGTCCGTGAACTTAATAAAATTGGAACGTACGCGCATTTGAGGCGCTCCCTTGTAGCGCAGTACATATTCGGTCCAGTAGACCGCAGTTTCCAAAGGATGCATAGGGCGATCCCTGAAGCGGCTTGACAGCTCTGAGGCATTCCGTGTGTATTTTGGCTCTTTTAGGAGTTTTTCAAGTGCCGTCATAAACCCATGCCTAGTCAGTATATTTAAATCCAGCTCCAAAGCCATATTTCCCTCTACCAAACAATCTATATTGCGAAATTGATCGAAGAATAAAGGCAGACCCAGCACTGGCTTGCCATAATGTACGGCTTCAATCACGCTCAATACGCCACCATGGGTGATAAACAGCTTGACATTGGGATGTGCCAATATGGCCTGTTGCGGTAACCAGGGGCTGATTAAAATATTCGAGCTTAGATTGCGGAGGGGCTGACCCTCGTACTTCCAGACAATACGTTGAGGCAGTGCCTCAAAAACTTGTATAATCACGTCTGCTGTTTCAGTGGGTAAGTCCTTACTTTGCATCTCAAAGCCCAGTGCAAAATATATGACACCATGATGCGCCTGCTCGATGAACTGCTCCAAATCTGTAGGCAATTTTGGTGTCTGCTGCGGCACATGAAACCCTGCCACATCGACTAGACCCGGCGCATTGGGTCGCGCTCTACACAAAGTGAAGTGCTGATTTAGTAAGACCAGTGAAAAGCTTTGTATGAGCTCCTCAAAGCTAAGTGCCACATGTGGAAAGAACTGTTCAAAAAGCTGTTGAAACTTGGGCAAAAACATTAACTTCACTACCAGCCATTCCTCGGAAATGTGCGCCCAGTTATATAAACGATTAAACAAGTTTGAACCACGCTTATAGCCCAAGGGCATCATGGGATCAAATACGGAATTTGTATGACCCACTAGCTCATCAAAGGTCCAATCGGAGCCGCAAGTTGCCAATCCTATTAGGGTTGCATTAAAATGTGCCGCAAGCCCAAAAAGCGCATTTGTAGCAGTTGGTTCCACCACCATCAGATCATAGCTGACATTGGAGTGCATAAGTTCTTGGACTTTCACATTTCGCAAGATGTTGAGTGAAATTTTGATCACAAAACTACGAAATAAGGTAAGACCTCCCCAATGGCTAGCATAAGGTGCTACTATTTCCGTAGGTAGATCGTCTATATGAAATAGTTGGAAAAAATAATAAACTTTGAGTGTAATACGCTTACCAGAACTTACAGAAGGTGGCATTATGTATATCTTGTATGTGTATATAGTGTACGCCCTGCACAACATCGCACTGTAGATAGGCATGGATCACGGTCAGCTCATGGTTACGCTCTGCCAGAGCTCTCAAATAAGGCGTCAGAAAAAGGCATTGCGACGGCGTATCAAAGGGAAATACCAGCAAAATGCGAGCTGCCTGCGTTGTAGCCAAACCCATCCATAGAAAGCAAACTAGTAACTGACTGCCAAACATGGTTCCGATCAGCAAGAAGCTTTCAAACGAACTGAGCGTTATCGTTATGTCTAACAAAATGTTAAACTTAACTGATTAGATAGGAAGGTGATAATGTTAATGGTAACAGCAGTTGCCATTAGAACGTCAATATGTGAGGATGTTTTGAATTGGTAGAAATCGCGGGAGTTCTAGACCATTCGTGAAACAGACCTGCTGGAGCTATTTTCTACTCCCGAAGAAGCATTCGATATTGCATCCTTAAATCGACTGCAACACCCTTATGTCAACGCATGATCCAATCTTCGAAACGCTTTTTAAAATCGGTTCGTGCTAAGGCCATCAGAGCCGTTTTTTTGAGTATATTTTAGTATACTCTCCGTGAAAACTTTCCGATGCAATCTCAGCAGTTCATTTAACAATACATTATTTCCATTTTCATTTATTTAAATCCTATAAAATCTTACACCTTCCGTATGGTATTCTTCATGGTGAAGTTCTAACACGACTGTCCTCGAGCTGATAGACGAACCTCGTCTGAACATAATCTAATCAAAAAAAGCTCATGAATTGACGGTTATAGCAATCAGTTGGCTTATGCTCAGTTGATTGGCTAGCTTTTAATCGGTTGGTACAATGCTGGGAAAGCAGCTTGCAGTTGTTGCTTTGTGGGCATGGCTTTGCCACATTATGATAAGTATAGAATCTGCCAAGATTCTGATGGTATTTCCCTTTGAGGCGCCATCACAGTGTGTTTTTCTAACGCCATATATACGAGCTCTAGCCGATCGTGGACATAATCTGACGGTTATACACTCCTATCCTCAGTGTGATGCTGTGCAGGATGTGCGTTATATTAATATACCGGATACATACAATGCTACAGCAGGTAATTTTGTCATCTGCTTATAGCTCAAGAATTGTAAATCCTAGGTTGATTTTTTTTTAGAATTCTTTACCCAGGACTTAACACCAATGGCTAGCAGATGGAGCTGCATTCACACCTATCGCAATCTTTTAATCAGAGTTTCTATGAATATATTGAAAAACGATCATGTGCATCAACTGATGCATTCCAATGCCAGCTACGACTTGGTCGTGCTGGATCCATCTTGCACGTATGCGCTTTTTGGTATAGCTGCACATTTTAATGCCTCTCTAATGGGACTGGCCACTTGTGGTTCGGATTGGATCAGTGATGAGCTGGTGGGCTATACAGTAAACTCCATATTTGAGCCTATGCTGCCTTTGGGTTTTACGCCTGGTGGCACAATGCTGCAGAAGCTCTACAACTGGGCACACATATCTGAGGAATGGCTCATGATGAATTTGCTATTCTGGCCGGAGCTAAGACAGATTTATGAACAATTCTTTCCACATCTAAAACAGTCCTTCAATGAGATACTGCAAAGCTTTTCGTTGGTTCTACTGAATCAGCATTTTAGTCTATGCAGAGCGCGTCCCAATGTGCCGGGTCTGGTGGATGTAGCCGGTATGCATGTGCCTCAGCAGTCACCCAAATTGCCCGCGGACTTGGAGCAGTTCATAGAGCAGGCACAGCATGGAGTCATTTATATATGCTTAGGTTGGGAGGTGCAAAGCAAAGATTTACCAGCGTTAACTACTGCCATGCTTTTGGAAGTGTTCCAGACACTGCCTCAACGCATTATCTGGAAGTATGAGGGTAAACCATTGACCAATCTTAGCTCTAATATCTATATCAGCCGCTGGCTGCCACAGCAAGCTATACTAGCTCATCCGAATGTCAAGATTTTTGCCACTCATGGTGGTTCTTTGAGTGTGATTGAGGCAGTCTACTATGCCAAGCCGGTGCTGGGTCTTCCTCTATTCTTCAATCAGTTTCGTAATCTGGATTGTTTAGTGGAGGCAAATATGGGTTTGTCTGTGGACTTAATGACACTAACTAAGCCTACACTGGTTAAGGTTATCCAGCAGCTATTGGTGGATCCGCTTTATGTACAAAATGCTTTAGCCGTTTCCAAGCGCTTTCGCGATCGACAAAATCATCCTCTGGATACGGCTGTCTACTGGACAGAGTATATAATGCGTTATAATGGAGCGGCTCATATGCGTGTGCCTGCCTCAAGCATAAAATTCCTGGACTATTATAGTATAGATAAGGTGGTGATGGTAGTCGGTCGACTCGTTTTTATTGTAGCTTTTGTAATCTTTGTTCTTTACCAGATCAAGGCATGTCTGAAGGTAAAGATACATCTTTTTGGCCACTGTTAGTTCAAATAAAGGCACTTTTGTGTTAGTTAACGCACTCTCAGTAAGAGTAAGGTTAAGAGAGTAAGAGTAAGCTTATTTTTAAGCTGCACTCAATACGTTTTGAGTTAGCTTTCGAGATAAATAAGTTTGAGTTTTGAGTTAGCTTTCGAGATAAATAAGCTTTGATCTATATTTAGAGTCGGAAAGCTTGAACTAGAGTTAGAAGATAACGTTAAGCTAGACTTACATTTAGACTTAATCTGGAAGTTAAAATGAAAAGAACCAAAAATAAATGAAGATACTTTTATAAAAATCAACCCATAAGATAAAATATAAATTTGTATTTGCGTAGGTTTTAACTAAAATATACATTATATCGTAAATATGGATTGACAGAATTGTATAATCTTTAGCAGCTTGGATGCCAGATTAAATAAAAATAAAAAATATGGTAAAGTCGAGGCGGTGCCCGATAGAATACCGTGTACTTTTTCTCTCGAAATATGTATTCTGCATATTACTACTAAGAACGTTCCAATTGGAATTAAGTTTTTTTTGTTGGTGAAATTCGATATTTATACCTATAAGTACCGTAAATTTTTACCGATTGTGAGCCATTTAAAGGACATGGTGTAAGTTGCAAGTTGATATTGAGGGTTTAGGAAGAAAACACGGTAAATCGATTGCGGGGTGCGTCGATAAAATTTGAATGTCGATTTATCCTATCCAATTTTGCGTCGAATACCTTATAATTTTATAGAGAGTCTGCAAGCTTTTAAAATTCTAAATTAAAAGATCAACTTCAACTTGTAAAATATCCTTTACGAAATGTACATTGAATTAGAATTTCAATAATAAAAATGATAATACCTTAATTTTGTATGGCAAAAATATAATATTTTACTTGGAATTGATGAAATTTCTTTTAATTTTACAAGTGACTCGGCTGTCCAAATTTATTTTGATCCGCCAAATCCGATGTCCAAATAACACCAAAAACCAACGGTTAATCCTTGAAACTTAGAAAGTATTCGAATTTTCCTCAACCTTACTCATACAAAAAAATTTGATAATATACTTATATTTGTTATCAAAAAACTAAGTTATAGATTAAAATATAAATAGATAAAAAAAATGACGAATACGTAAAAAAAATAGCACCAGTTTACGAATTTAACGGTAACAGAGTTAAAAATCTTGTTCCTTTTCCTTTAGTCAATATTTTTATGACTTCCTCTGATTATCGGTATCACAAAGGGCTGCTCTTGTACACATATTTATTAATAAACCAATTTAGATTAGATATTATTTATTAGCTATAAGTATTATTTATTATATTATGTACAGTTTAAAAATTAAAATTATTACTAAGTTTTTTTTAACATCAACAACCTCTGTAGCTGATGAAACTCTAAATATCTTAAACTCAAAAGCATCAAACGCTTCAATTGAAATAATGTCAGGACTGCTATGGATCCTACAAGCACCAGACGACCTACTACCATGAACAACAAATCTAAACTATAGTAGTCCGTGAACTTAATAAAATTGGAACGTACGCGCATTTGAGGCGCTCCCTTGTAGCGCAGTACATATTCCGTCCAGTAGACCGCAGTTTCCAAAGGATGCATAGGGCGATCCCTGAAGCGGCTTGACAGCTCTGAGGCATTCTGTGTGTATTTTGGCTCTTTTAGGAGTTTTTCAAGTGCCGTCATAAACCCATGCCTAGTCAGTATATTTAAATTCAGCTCCAAAGCCATATTTTCCTCTACCAAACAATCAATATTACGAAACTGATCAAAGAATAAAGGCAGACCCAGCGCAGGCTTGCCATAGTGAACTGCTTCAATGACGCTCAATACGCCACCATGGGTAATGAACAGCTTGACATTTGGATGTGCCAATATGGCCTGTTGCGGTAACCAGGGGCTGATAAAAATGTTCGAGCTCAGATTGCGCAGGGGCTTACCCTCGTATTTCCAGACAATACGTTGAGGCAGTGCCTCAAAAACTTGTATAATCACATCTACAGTTTCAGTGGGTAAGTCCTTACTTTGCATCTCAAAGCCCAGTGCAAAATATATGACACCATGATGCGCATGCTCGATGAACTCCTCCAATTCTGCAGGCAATTTGGGTGTCTGCTGTGGCACATGAAACCCTGCCACATCTACTAGACCCGGCGCATTGGGTCGCGCTCTACACAAAGTGAAGTGCTGATTTAGTAAGATCAGTGAAAAGCTTTGTGTGAGCTCCTCAAAGCTAAGTGCCACATGTGGAAAGAACTGTTCAAAAAGCTGTTGCAACTTGGGCCAAAACATTAACTTCACTACCAGCCATTCTTCGGAAATGTGTGCCCAGTTATATAAACGATTGAACAAGTTTGAACCACGCTTATAGCCCAAGGGAATCATGGGATCGAATATGGAACTTGTATGACCCACTAGTTCATCAAAGGTCCAATCGGAGCCGCAAGTGGCCAATCCTATTAAGGTGGCATTAAAATGTGCCGCAAACCCAAAAAGCGCATTTGTAGCAGTTGGTTCCACCACCATTAAATCATAGCTGACACTGGAATGCATTAGTTCTTGGACTTCCACATTTCGCAAGATGTTGAGTGACATTTTTATCACAAAGCTACGAAATAAGGCAATACCACTCCAATGGCTAACATAGGGTGCTATTTCCGGATGTAGATCGTCTATATGAAATAGTTGGAAAAAGTAATAAACTTCGAGTGATATACGCTTACCGGGACTTACGGAAGGCGGCATTATGTGTATCCTGTATGTGTATATAGTGCACGCTCTGCACAGCATCGCATTGTAGATAGGCATGGATCACGGTCAGCTCATGGTTACGCTCTGCCAGAGCTCTCAAATAAGGCGTCACAAAAAGGCACTGCGAGGGCGAATCAAAGGGAAATACCAACAAAATGCGAGCTGCATGCGTTGTAGCCAAACCCATCCATAGAAAGCAAACTATTAACTGACTGCCAAACATGGTTCCGATCAGCAAGAAGCTTTCAAACGAACTGAGCGTTATCGTTTTGGCTAACTAAATGTTAAAATAACTGATTAGATAGGAAAGTGATAATGTTTATGGTAGCAGCAGTTGCCATTAGAACGTCAATATGTAAGGATGTTTCGAATTAATAGAAATCGAGGGAGTTCGTCACACCATTCGTCACACAGACCTGGTAGAGCTATTTTCTACTCCTGAAGAAGCATTTGATGCGCTCCAAATATATTTTTGGAAGTTTGAGCGGCCTCGATAGCCTAACGATCGTGCACTCGACTATCATCACAGAGGCTGTGGGTTCGAATCCCACGTTAAGCATGGTCTTGCACTCTTGCATTCTCCCTTTGATTAAAATCCCAAATATAAGATTATACATCAAAGTCGATACTGTCGCCTTCAAAGTATTCCCCATCGACTGCAGCGCACTTATGCCAACATTTGATCCAATCCTCGAAACATTTTTTATAATCGGTTTGCGGTAATGGCTAGTTTTTGATTCGACCGAATTCACACAGGTATGATATGATAATTCCAGGAACTTTTTGATCTAGGTAGTATATATTGAACCTTTCAAATTCTTTGTAGCTTTCATTGCAAAATTCTTTTAAGTAATAGTTCGTTGAGTATGTTTTAGTATGTATACTCTACGTGACTACCACACCACATAAATTTTTAACATTTTCCGCATGGTAGTGTTTCATCGTGATGTTTCGATACAACTGTCCTCGAGCTGATAGACGAACCTCGTCTGAGCATAATCTTATCAAAAAAAGCTCACATGCATTGACGGTTAAAGCAATCAGTTGGCTTATGCTCAGTTGATTGGCTAGCTTCTAACCGGTTGGTACAATGCTGGGAAAGCAGCTCGCAGTTGTTGCTTTGTGGGCATGGCTTTGCCACTTTATGATCAGTATAGAATCTGCCAAGATTCTAATGATATTTTTCTTCGAAGCGCCATCACAGTGTGTTTTTCTAACTCCCTATATACGAGCATTAGCCGATCGTGGACATAATCTGACGGTTATTCACTCCTATCCTCAGTGTGATGCTGTGCAGGATGTGCATTATATTAATATACCGGATACATACAATGCTACAGCAGGTAACTTTTTCATCTGCTTTTATTCCAAGATTTGTAAATCCTAAGTTGATTGTTTTTTAGAATTTTTTAGCTAGGACTTAACAACAATGGCTAGCAGATGGAGCTGCATTCACACCTATCGCAATATTTTAATCAGAGTTTCTATGAATATATTGAAAAACGATGAAGTGCATCAATTGATGCACTTCCAATGCCAGCTATGACTTGGTCGTGCTGGATCCATCTTTCACGTATGCGCTTTTTGGCATAGCTGCACATTTTAATGCCTCTCTAATGGGACTGGCCACTTGTGGTTCGGATTGGATCAGTGATGAGCTGGTGGGCTATACAGTAAACTCCATATTTGAGCCCATGCTGCCTTTGGGTTTTACGCCTGGTGGCACAATGCTGCAGAAGCTCTACAACTGGGCGCACATATCTGAGGAACAACAAAGCAAAAAAATCGATAATCGAAAATACGTTACCCGCGAAATTTGAAAAATCACCTTACTTTTTGAACACACCTCGTATAGTGGTTTTAGATATTCGAAAAATGTTTTATATACCATATTTTAGAGATTCCGTTTTTGTTGGAAGTTTCAATCATTGTAAATGTCTAAAAAAACTCAAAATCCACCCGCGGGATGGGTTTTCAGAAAATTTTTCTTCATTGTTTTCAAAGTTAAATTAATTGTTTTATACGCTTTCATTTTGGTTAAAAATCTAAAAAAAAACAAAGTCAAGCTTTAAATGACTGAAATCAATAAAAAACGATTTTTTTTTGTTACTATGAATAGCTTCAAATATCAACTAAAAGAAAATGAGTAGACTGAGTCGTATCAAGTCTACAAAATTTTTAATCCCCTAGTATACAAATCTCTACAATCTGTCAGTTACTAGACTCAGATAATTTTTAAGTATTCCCATATTATTCGTATTCACCAATTTATAATTTAACAAAGCTAGTTCTTCTATTGAAGGTAAATACGCGTAATACCATCAAAGTTAAAACTTATTACTTTTGGAATATTAATTAATAATTAATGCGATTATCATCCGGCCATTGCTTGTCTTAGCCTTTGCTGTATTTAATTTAAATTGATATAAAGATCAAATTCTCTATTTATATTTTTCGTTAATTTTCCATCATTATTAAATTTCTAATGACATCATTTATCATGCTTTCAAGCTGCTTATTTCCAAGCAAAATCTTTCAAGCTTAAACTTTATAAAATCATCAATAGTCGCCTTACTGTAGGGCATTAGATACAAAGAGCACACAATTTTCCGCATATATTTACAAAAGCGTTGAGTTTACGCTCAATTAATCGGGTTTATACTATGTATTACTATAAGTACTGTATATAGAGAAGACGTTATTATTATATAAGAGCTGACCGGCGGCGGTGGGAGAGACTTGTTTGTTTGTTTGTGCGAATGAGAGCGTGAGAGGCGTTGCCATTGACAACGTTTGTTTTTGTCATGCTCTTGGTCTCGCTCGCGCTCTTTAAACAACAAATGAGCAAAAATTAGTAAACAAAACGCACACAGTGACGTCACAACGACGCGTTGATACTTTGAAAGACAATGTGCGCTATAAATAAAACCAAAACAGTAAAATTAAATAAAAACAAAAGTTAATAAAAGTTAAACAAATGAAAAATGTCATCGTCCGACATGCTTCAATGCAAGTTTCATTAAAATTAATTTACTATCGCGACCTTGTACACTACAGTTAATGGAAAGGGGTATATTAGGTTTATGTAAATAATGTCAAAAGGTCTAAGAACTAGGCTTCAATATGATATGTGGCTTTATAGAGCCAAAAGTTCGAATTAGCTCAATAGTAAGGGTGTCAGGTTCGATTCTTAATTCGCGAATCTTATGGTTCCATTTAGGCAGTTCCGATTTTGTCTTATAATGCGTATTATAGAGCATATGCAAGTCGCTCTTTCCCAACTTCAAGATACACAATATTTGTTTCTGGCTATTTTTTTTTTAATTTCTAATCGTCAACAAAGCTTTTGGAGAACTATAGAAACCGCATTGATTAGAGAACAACTGTTTGCTTAGACTTAGTTGTCGCTCAGCATTGGTGAGCTTTGGTAATAATTATGCGGCTGTTACCTTATTTTGGAATATTCACTTTGATTAGCTTCTGTGAAGCTGCCAAAATATTGGCTGTTTTTCCATTTACTGGAAGATCTCAGTATATATTTGCGGAGGGTTATCTTAAGGAATTGGCAAAACGAGGACACAATGTTACGATCATTAATACCTTTGGCAGTAAGATTGTGGAGCCAAATTTTCGGGTTATTGGCGCCACCAAAATACATGAGTTAATGGCAGGTAAGATAGCACGAATTTGAATGTACGATAAGGTATTTGTATAACATAAACGAGCCTTATCAAATATAGCTTAAGGTACATTTATAATAAACTCGTAAATTATAAAAAAATAAAAATAAAAAATGCGGGAAATAAAAAATGGAATTAAGAGTAGTTAAGATTGGTATTACAGCGTAGCTAAAGTAATATTTATTAGAATTTTTGGAAAGAAAAATAGTAGCTATTAGTTACACTTTTTCTGCGTGAACTCAATACATTGAATATTGATAATCCGAATCTAGTATGCAATAGATACGGCAAAGTAATTGAAAAGTGAAGTTTTCGAATCCATCCCGAAAGACACAAAAAAACGAGGAATTTTGAAGACGATCTTGGAATCCGTACTGGGATCTTTTGGATTCGTATTCAGCGAACCCAAAACATTAATGAAAATGCACCAAAAGACTAAAAAAATGTTTTCTATCAAAGAGGTGCTGCACTGTGACCAAAAGGTTTTTTGTAATTAGGAATTATGTGGGGTTTAGTAGCACAACAAAAATTTCGATTTGCCGACATCATCTAAAAAAAATCTCTTAAAATTACGGTTTCATAAGGTTTTCTCAGAAGCCTGACGTGGTAGGGTCCTTTTTAGTTAGGTTTCGAATTGAGCGTTTCTAAGGCTTATTTTCTCGAAAATATTTTTATGTATGGTTTTCTGAGGTTTGCGAATTAGACAACCGGAAAGTTCTACCAACTTGATCGAAAGGTTCCTGGCATTACTCTCAGAACGTCTTATCCATCTATTGAGATCTAGGCGTTCATACGAGTACAGACTAAGCACATTTGACATGACGGATCATGGGTATATCAGTACTTCTCTATTCACACCTGATAATATTTTAGGTATAACTAATTGGGGTATCTAGCCCGACGTCTGACCTTCTATACGTTACAAACATTTTCGGCTTGCAACAAGAACTTAATATACCCTTTGTATCATACGGTACAAAAGGGAAATAAAAATCAACTTAAAAATTCGATTTTTAATGGAGGTCATCTCAGAAACCTGACGTGGTAGGGTCCTTTGGATTCAGAATTCAGCCTCCCTAAGGCGTATGAAAGAGATGAAATTTTTTGTGTGGTTATTCTGAGGTTAGCGAATTAGAGAACCTGAAATTTCTACCATCTTGAATAAAAGCGTTCCCGACATTTTTTCTAGAAAATTCAAGATACGATATCCATCAATATGGTATCCATCAAAATGGATATTGTTTCCTTGAAAGTATTACTAATCGACTGGAACGCACTTATGCTAGCGCTTATTCCAATTCTCGTAACATTTTTTGTAATCGATTTGCGGTTTGGCCATCAAAGCCATCTTCTATTTTTCCATGACCTCATTTTGGTTATTTTTGGAGTCGACTGAATAGGAAAAACTCGCAGGGAGCAAAATCGGGTGAATTAGGTGGTTGTTGAACGGCTTTTATGATGATTCCGGGAACTTTTTGATGAAGGTAGTATTATGTTCAGTTAAGATGCAGATTGGGCTTTCCTGAGCAGCTCAGCTGAGTTGGCTGTAAAAGAAATGTAGACTCAAATTTTTTGATGAATCGATCAAGTTGCCGTTTAGACCTAACAAAGGGAAAAATCCACAATGCATAGTATCTAATATCATTGAATAATAAATAAAAATCCACTGGAAAATCAAATTTTTATGCTCAACTTTATAAAAAATTTCTGAAGTTGCTTATGCCAAGATCATCCTTACTTGAGATTTGTCAGTGAACCAAGAAAAAGCGTCATAAAATTAATATATCTATTATTATTATATTAAAACAGCCTATTCCGCATCAGATTATGATGCAACGGCGAGCCAATGGACAGTGCTAAGCTTGACAACAATGTTTCTCAATATGTTATCGTCTAATATCTTGGATCATGAGGAAGTGCAGCAGCTTTTAAAAAGTGGCGATAACTTCGATCTGCTCATCATGGAAACCGTGCAGAATGAAGTGCTATTTGGCTTGGGACAGCATTTCAAAGCTTTAACCATAGGCATTTCCTCTTATGGCACTGACCGCCATATAGATGAGCTCATGGGTAATATATCACCATTGTCCTACAATCCAATGTTGCAATCCTCACGCACAGTACACATGAATTTCGAGGAACGTTTGTGGAATATATGGGATGCGAGCGTTCTGTGGCTGCATAAGCGCCTGGTGCACATGCCAACACAGTTGCAGCTCTATAAACAATACTTTCCCAATGCCCAGCTGGATTTGTATAAGGTCATGGATAGCTTCTCGTTAATGCTGCTGGGTCAGCACTTTACATTGAGCCATGCACGACCCTATTTGCCCAATATGATTGAGGTGGGTGGCATGCATCTACAGCAGGAACGCCAACCTCAGGCATTGCCCGCTGGCATTGCTGAGTTCGTGGAGCAGGCCAAACATGGTGTCATATATTTCTCCATGGGTTCCAATATCAAAAGTGCCGACTTACCTGAGTCAACGCGTAATGTATTGCTGGAAACGTTTGGCAGCTTGGAGCAACGCGTGCTCTGGAAGTTTGAGGTGGATGAGTTACCCAACAAGCCGGATAATGTGCTGATAAGCAAATGGTTTCCACAGCCTGATATTTTGGCGCATGATCAGGTCAAGTTGTTTATAACGCATGGTGGTCTACTCAGCACTATTGAGACCATCTTCTATGGCAAGCCCATGCTGGGTTTGCCCTTTTATTATGACCAGCATCTGAATGTGCAGAGCGCAAAGCAAGCCGGCTATGGTCTGAGTCTGGACATTTGGACGATGAATGCAACAACGCTGCGCGAAACGATTTTAGAGCTGCTGGAGAAAACCAAATATGCACAAGCAGCGCAGCTTAAGTCCAAGTTGTATCGTGATCAAAAGGAACCGCCTTTGGAACGCGCCATTTGGTGGACGGAATACGTGCTACGTCACAAGGGCGCTCCACACATGAGAGCAGCTTCTCGGGATTTGAGCTTCATAGCACTACATGGTCTAGATACTTGGGGTCTGATAAGCGCAGCTGTGCTGTTGGTTCTTTTGATAGTATTATTTGTATTCTTAATGCTGATAAGGGCTTTACGTTGGCTCTGTGCCAGACGTAGCTCGGTAAACGTAGAACCTAAACTTAAGTCACAATAGAATTTGTCAAATCATTATCGGAATTAAGTTTACTATTATTTCGCACACGCCATCAAAACGTTTTCAAATATCATCATTGACAATACAGAAAAATGATTTCTTACTTAGAGATAAATTAAATGCGGATTAATACACAAACAGTTTAAAGCATTTTCAAATAACTTCCTTAACATCGCACATCATCTCCAAGTCACTCAAATGTTTGTTAGACAAATAATGCAAATTAGGTACCAGATAACGCCGTGCACAGAATATACGCAGTTCCCCATGCATTTAATTCCACTCTACAAATTGAGATTGCATGCCCGTCCATCAAATAAATTGAGCTCTGCCCAGCTGACATTACAATGTCTGGAAACGTTGTAGATCAGTTTATTTTTACCGCTCGTTTGGAATAGATGTACACAAGATGCAAATCCGTTTCTACTGTATGCTCTTGTGCCTAGCACTGCCAGCTGGCCTGGATTGTGCGCGTATTTTGGCCATATTTCCATTTCCGGGTCCTTCACAGTATATAAATGTTTTGACCTATTTAAAGGCGCTGGCAGAGCGTGGTCATCAAGTTACTTCGATAAATGCTTTTCCACAAAAGACGCCAGTGAAAAATTTTCGAGATATACCTGTCATGGAAGTGCATGAGAATTATAATAGTGGGTAACCCTTTTTGATATATACCAAATGTGTTGACATCATAATTGCTTATGCTCTACAGATATCATAAATGATATACAGCAATCCCGTAATATGTGGCAGGAAAATACTTTCATCAATGATTTCTTTACGGCTGTGACCAAGAGTGTACTAAGCAATGAACAGGTGCAGCGGGAGCTATTCCATAGCGACGCCCAATACGATTTAGTGATCTTTGAAGCGTTACGAACTGATGCGCTTTATGCATTCGGACCGCATTTTAATGCACCCATGATAGGCTTGTCTACCTTTGGCACGGATTACAATGTTGATGAGCTGGTGGGCAACACCTCACCTCTCTCGTACGTGCCGCTCGTTACGGGCAGCTACTGTGACCACATGACTTACTGGGAGCGGCTGCATAATTTTATAGAGACTACTGTTGCCTGGCTCAATTGTCATCTAGTACAGCTGCCGGAGCACGAGCAGCTCTACAAGCAATACTTTCCGCAAGCCAAGCTGCCGTTGAGAGAATTACGCAAGAACTTTTCATTGATTTTATTGAATCAACATTTCACCATCAGCTATGCACGACCCTATGTGCCCAATATGATTGAGGTGGGTGGTTTGCATATAGCAAACAACTCCAAGCCACTGCCAGCAGATATGGAAGCTTTTATACAGGGTGCCGGGGAGGCGGGCGTCATCTATTTTTCCATGGGTTCCAATGTCAAGAGCAAGGACTTTTCACCAGAGCTGCGTACTATGCTTCTAGACGTTTTCGCTAGACTGCCACTGCGAGTTCTTTGGAAATTCGAGGATGATAAGTTGCCGGGTAAACCAGCTAATGTGTTCATCAGCAAGTGGTTTCCACAAGGTGATATTTTGGCACATCCAAAAGTGAAACTATTTATTACACATGGTGGCCTGCTCAGCACCATGGAGACTATTTACCATGGCAAGCCTGTGCTAGGTTTGCCGGTTTTCTATGATCAGTTCCTGAATATAGAGCGTGCCAAACGTGCAGGCTTTGGTCTGGGCTTGGATTTTAAGTATTTGCAAGGCGAAGAACTTGAATCGAGCATACTGCGTCTGCTAAAGGAACCCAGTTTTATGACAAAGGCTAAGGAAATATCAGCGCGTTATCACGATCAACCCATGACGCCCTTGGATAAGGCCATTTGGTGGACGGAATATGTGCTGAGACACAAAGGTGCTGGCCATATGCGGGTTGCTGCGCAGGATTTGGGATTTTTCGAGTATCATAATTTGGATGTATTGGGCACATTGTTGGCCGTGGTTTTGTTGAGCTCCGGACTGGTATTGTTCGTGTTGTGGAAGATCTG
Organism: Chymomyza amoena; assembly: GCA_037043745.1. Taxonomy (NCBI): domain Eukaryota; kingdom Metazoa; phylum Arthropoda; class Insecta; order Diptera; family Drosophilidae; genus Chymomyza; species Chymomyza amoena. The sequence goes on from JBAMAX010003129.1 coordinate 16,366, forward strand.
GAGCAATCTTGTAAATGGTCGGCAGGCTAAGCAGAAACAAAAGAAGCATTAGAATATTGCGATAAATGTGCAAAAAATTTTATAAAATTTTATTGTTGAATAAAGATTTTGTGGTCAAGAGAGCAAGATATACTATTACTTACGACTTTGGATAATTACGTTGTATAATAATGTATTAATTCAAGACTAAAAAATAAAAAATTTATTCGACGTTACTAGAATTTCCATTAAGTAAGCAGATGCGCAAAAACATGCTACCTCATGAACAATCGCAAAGAGACTGAAAGTTTGGGGCCTATCAAGAGCACTCGAACAACATTAAGAGAACAGCGGGAGCTTAACGCTGTAAGAGAATAGTTAAAGTGAGAGCGAGTATAATAAATTAGGGTCGCTGGTGAGCGAACAAGAGCACAAGCAATCAGTTGATCTCAGGGAGTGGAACAATCAAAACGTGTTTAATAACAATTTCTACAAAGTTTGATTTGTGTTAGAATATTTCACAAATAATAAAATATTTTACATAAATATAAAAATATAAAGTTGAGGATCCCCCAAAATTACTAAAAGTATGTTCAGGCTTATTTGCTTTATTTTTTTGTTTTATTGTAGCCCCAATTTAGATATTTATGTTGATTAGAAAATTATCCATCCAACATTTGGCTGACAACGTCTCAACCCCTCTTAAAAGTGAGATCGAAATATAAAAATTGCAACACTCTTTTTTGTAAGAATCACCCACTTTTCGTATGCAAGGGTCCGGCGGGGTATAAATTCCCATTTTTCTTATTGTAAGTTGACTTTTCCCTTTTACTATTGAAAGCCGACAAGTGAATACCCTAAACGTTAGAATGTGCTAACTAGTAGTTATCTCTAAGGTGCTGAACATTCCGTTTGCCACAAATGAGTAAAGCCAATGGTTCAAGTCATAGATTGAATTAAAATAAAAATAATTTCCTGTTAGACCCATTGGAGGAGGGGCATAGTAGGGAGGAGGTAGGAGGGGCACTGTACAAACAGAACAGGGACCTACAGTTTATAGCTGAATCCAAAATCGGTGTCTTCAATTAAAAGAGACTTTCATGGAAAATAGCGTCTTTGAGCTAGCGATGCCAGTGCTAGGCAATTGCACCAGTGCTACTGCGGGGAATCGAACCACCGAACTTCGGTTTTAGAGGCGAGTACGCTACCACTTACGCCACCGATTGAATTATTCTATGTTAATTTTCCCAAAAAGCTTCTCGCAGTCCTTCATAAATCGCCACGGTTCACCTTGTATGGAATTATCCTCGCAAAAATAATGAAGCTTTTGTAAAATGTTGTCGACAAGCTCCTTTATTTAGAGCAGGCGTATAGTGGATTATTCCTTCCATTTGTGGTGATGGATGGAATAGTAAATGATTCAGTAGTTACAGTGACATTTGATAGGCATTTTGCCAAAAGATAGATGTTATTTCAATCAGGTAATAAGGTATAAACTTCTTGATGGCTTCAAGACTCCATGAAACAGCCATGTCCTTGATCTCCTTTCATTTAACAATTTTGTAGGTAATACTAGAAAACAGAGCAAAACGCCACTAAGCCTCTGCTTCTGAGTTTTACATTCCGAAAATTGCTAATGACCCTCCACTACCATTTGTGAAACGATAATAAATCCTTTATTCCTAATTGATCGCAATTCTCCACGACGTAGATGTATCAACATAGTCCGTTTCTGTATCCTATGATATTTTAATAGCTTTGGTCACCGTGTCTACTTCAAATGTTTACATCAAATTCTTGTAGACTGCATGGTAGATGGTTTCAACGGAAACATGGCTGCCAAGCCCGACGAGGTAGGGTAGAGGCAGATTCACCCGGGCCCGGAGTTCGTTCAGGTGCCCACTGTAATTACTGTAATACGGTCGTATTAGAATATAAAAGTCTAATAGAGGTTTTTTTTTTAGAGGCTGATACATTTTTCTCACTGGCCCTAGATTTTTTGTTACGACACCGATAATCTAAAATAATTTATTAATCCAGTTAGACCATTTGGGAGCCCCGCTCTACCGAGCTACGCGTTTTGCCAATTACCTCGAATTTTGTTTTATGTCAATTGAACTTTAAGTATTAAACTTAACACTATGCTCCGAAATTAATGCACTTGCCCCAAGTTGGGCGCCAATTCCAATATTCTACGGTAGGCCTGGAATTTTGTATCTATAAGACCAAGTGCAATAAAATAAAAGTTAAATGAGAATTAGCAAATAAGAGTAATAGAGTGTAAAAGAGAAACAAGAGTGAGAGACTACAATGTTATGTGTTTCTTATATATTAAGCAATGTATGATAAGATTTTATTATTTTATTTTGTTAATAACAACACAGGTTGACAACAAAATTTTTGTGATTAAGACAGTTACATTGTAAATTTGTTGACGCCAAATCCAAACCCAAGGTGCAAAAAAAATTTTCCAGCGTTAGTATTTTGGAAGTTTCCACAGAAATCTGAAGTTTCTTTTTTAACACGCTTATATTAGCTTGGGTGGTATGTATGTATGTAATGGAATCTTTGAACATAATTTTCATCAATTTCCAGAAGTCTGATTAATTTGAATTTTTGCATACGTATTAAGGATCGATGACAATGCAATAATTTCATAATAGTTTTCCATTATCCTTAATAGGACCGCCAGGATTAATAAATGCAAAAAAATTTTAGTAAGCCATGAGTTTATTTAATATATTAGACAATTAAAAAAAAAAAATTTGAATAACTCAAAAATAAAATTCATCAAACTATATATATGGTGTTTTATGAAGTTTTACGAAGTATTCATCTACGTTTACAAGAATTAAAAATATCTCAAGAAGCTTTTGGTGGCTTGTGATAGACGAAATATCGATGGAGTTTTATGAAGTTTTACGAAGTATTCATCAAACTATATATATGGTGTTTTATGAAGTTTTACGAAGTATTCATCTACGTTTACAAGAATTAAAAATATCTCAAGAAGCTTTTGGTGGCTTGTGATAGACGAAATATCGATGGTGTTTTATGAAGTTTTACGAAGTATTCATCAACTATATATATGGTGTTTTATGAAGTTTTACGAAGTATTCATCTACGTTTACAAGAATTAAAAATATCTCAAGAAGCTTTTGGTGGCTTGTGATAGACGAAATATCGATGGTGTTTTATGAAGTTTTACGAAGTATTCATCAACTATATATATGGTGTTTTATGAAGTTTTACGAAGTATTCATCTACGTTTACAAGAATTAAAAATATCTCAAGAAGCTTTTGGTGGCTTGTGATAGACGAAATATCGATGGTGTTTTATGAAGTTTTACGAAGTATTCATCAACTATATATATGGTGTTTAATGAAGTTTTACGAAGTATTCATCTACGTTTACAAGAATTAAAAATATCTCAAGACGTTTACAAGAATTAAAAATATCTCACGAAGTTTTTGGTGGCTTGCTATAGACGAAATATCGATGGTGTTTTATGAAGTTTTACGAAGTATTCATCAACTATATATATGGTGTTTTATGAAGTTTTACGAAGTATTCATCTACGTTTACAAGAATTAAAAATATCTCAAGACGTTTACAAGAATTAAAAATATCTCACGAAGTTTTTGGTGGCTTGCTATAGACGAAATATCGATGGTGTTTTATGAAGTTTTACGAAGTATTCATCTACGTTTACAAGAATTAAAAATATCTCAAGAAGTTTTTCGTGGCTTGCTATAGACGAAATATCGATGGTGTTTTATGAAGTTTTACGAAGTATTCATCTACGTACAAGAATTAAAAATATCTCACGAAGTTTTTGGTGGCTTGCTATAGACGAAATATCGATGGTGTTTTATGAAGTTTTACGAAGTATTCATCAACTATATATATGGTGTTTTATGAAGTTTTACGAAGTATTCATCTACGTTTACAAGAATTAAAAATATCTCAAGAAGTTTTTGGTGGCTTGCTATAGACGAAATATCGATGGTGTTTTATGAAGATTTACGAAGTATTCATCTACGTTTACAAGAATTAAAAATATCTCAAGACGTTTACAAGAATTAAAAATATCTCACGAAGTTTTTGGTGGCTTGCTATAGACGAAATATCGATGGTGTTTTATGAAGTTTTACGAAGTATTCATCAACTATATATTTGGTGTTTTACGAAGTATTCATATACGTTTACAAGAATTAAAAATATCTCAAGAAGTTTTTGGTGGACTTGTGATAGACGAAAAAAATTTAATTGATAAATTAGACTTGTTTCTAGGAGAGTGCTACAGTAGACGCACCGAGGGTATATTGACACCTTAACGACGTCAATCTAGGATTTTCCATTAATTGGAGCGTAAAACTAACCACAATGATGAAAATGGATCCCATTGGTCCGTGAGGGCGATTGATTTCGGATCAATTTCCGTTGATCGATCATACGGGGACCACTGAGTGGCTCTTTCTTAAAAAAATCTACTAATTAATTAATTCGCTAATTTATGAGTTTGGCATAGACTAAAAAATGAAAAATAAATTATAGCTTAAAAAACTAAAAAAACACGCTTTTATTGCCAATCGAACTAAAAACTAGAAAATAATTTTTGATGACAAAGAGTTGAATATAACTGTAGTAGAAGATGAAACAATCAATCATAATGAATCTCCTCAAAACAAAATTATAATAAAATTTAAGTTATTAACACAATAATTCAATTCAGAGTAAAAAGCGTGGGGTGCATTTTACTATAGTTCATAACTATCCTCTCATAGATAGTAGCCAATAAAATGATTGTAATATTTAAAAATATCAAGCACCCCACGCTTTTTACTCTGAATTGAATTATTGTGTTAATAACTTAAATTTTATTATAATTTTGTTTTGAGAGATTCATTATGATTGATTGTTTCATCTTCTACTACAGTTATATTCAACTCTTTGTCATCAAAAATTATTTTCTATTTTTAGTTCGATTGGCAATAAAAGCGTGTTTTTTTAGTTTTTTAAACTATAATTTATTTTTTCACTAAGAAGCTTCATTAAAAAGAGAATACAATCCAATCCATTAAAAATTTTAAAAATCCCATCTTCCCAGGGTTTTGACGTAAACTTAAAAAACGTAATCAAATGAGTATTTGCGAAGTTTTCTGAAGTGTAAAGGGTTTTTTTTTTTGACCAAAAAACCCCCATAAGAGAAGGTCAAAATCCATTACAAATTATAATAAATAAGCCTATCATTACAGGTCTTTGACTTTATCTCAAAAAACCTAGTAAAACGAGTATTTTGGAAGATTTTTTACAAAAATCGATTGAAAATTAAAAAATCGCATTATTCCAGGGTTTTAACGTAAATTCGAAAACGTATTAATACGTTTTTTTTCAAGCTTACTCCAAAATCTTAAAAGCCATTTTTTTTTTTTCCAAAAACCGCATTAAGAGTAGGCTCAAAATCTATTCAAAATCCATTCAAAATCAAAATTCTTAGACACTTTTTTTTGGGGACCTGAGATAGCTTGTATTTCTAATTCTCATAACAGCCTTAACATTTCTAAATAAAATTGAGAATACATTTTGTTGGGTGAAAAGTAAAATTTTTGGCCTGACGATCATACAATGGAATCATAATAATTTTGTTGTTACAGCTCGTTTGGAGTAGATGTAACCAAAATGCAAGCCCTTTCATTTTGTATGTTCCTGTGTCTAACGCTGCCAGCTGGTCTGGACTGTGCGCGCATTTTGGCCATATTTCCATTTCCGGGTCGTTCACAGTATATTTGTGCATTGCCCTATTTGAAAGCGTTAGCAGAGCGCGGCCATCAAGTGACTTCGATTAATGCTTTTCCACAAAACGAGCCAGTGAAAAATTTCCGAGATATTCCGGTACAAACAAACAATGGGAACGATAATAGTAGGTAATTGTTTCGTACATAATTTACTGCTCTCTCATAGTTTTCTTTTTACGATCTATAGATATTGTAAATTTTGTACAGCTTAATGTATGGCAGAAAAATACTTTCATCAATAATTTTTATATAAATGTGACCAAGAATGTATTAATCAATGAGCAGGTGCAGCAGGAATTATTCCCGAGCCAAGCCCAATACGATTTAGTAATTATTGAAGCCGAAAGAATTGATGCATTATACGCCTTTGGACAGCATTTTAATGCGCCCTTGATAGGCTTCTCTTCATTTGGCACGGACTTCAATATTGATGAGCTGGTGGGCAATACATCACCGCTCTCTTATGTGCCACTCATCACTGGTGGATACAGTGATCGCATGTCTTACTGGCAACGATTGAATAACTTTATACAAACCAGCATAGCCTGGCTCAATTTCCATCTGGTGCAGCTGCCCGAGCACGAACTGCTCTATAAGCAATATTTTCCCCAAGCCAAGCTGCCATTGAGACAATTACGCAAGAACTTTTCTCTGATTCTATTAAACCAACATTTTACTATCGGTTATCCCCGACCCTATGTGCCCAATTTGATTGAGGTGGGCGGTTTGCATATAGCAAATAGCTCCAAACCACTGCCAGCAGATATGGAAACTTTTATACAGGGTGCCGGTGAGGCGGGCGTCATCTATTTTTCCATGGGTTCCAAAATGAACAACATCTTTCCAAAACAGATCCGTGATATATTGCTGCAAACGTTTGCCAAACTTCCACAACGTGTGCTTTGGAAATTTGAAGATGATCAGTTACAGGATAAGCCACCTAATGTCTTTATCAGCACATGGTTTCCACAAAATGATATATTGGCACACCCGCAAGTGAAGCTCTTTATTACACATGGAGGACTGCTCAGCATCATGGAGGCCATTTATCATGGTAAGCCTGTGCTGTGCTTGCCGCTTTTCTTTGATCAGTTCCTGAATACAGAGCGTGCCAAACAGGCTGGTTTTGGTCTGGGCTTGGATTCTAATAATTTACAAGAGTCCATAGAGCGTCTGCTAAATGAACCCCGTTTCATGATTAAGGCTAAGGAAATTTCAGCACGTTATCACGATCAACCTATGAAGCCCTTGGACAAGGCCATTTGGTGGACGGAATATGTGCTTAGAAATAAAGGTGCAGGCTACATGCGGGTTGCTGCACAGGATTTGGGATTTTTCGCCTATCATAATTTGGATGTATTGGGCACATTGCTAGCCGTGGGTTTGTTGGGCTTGGGTCTGATATTGTTCGTGTTGTGGAAGATCTGGAGCAATCTTGTAAATGGTCGGCAGGCTAAGCGGAAACAGAAGGAGCAGTAGCAAATTGGCTAAAATGTGGAAACTATAAATTAATAAAGAAATCAATAAATCTCTCTATTATATAAAAAAGTTTTTTTTTCTAGTAAGAAAGTTTTTTGTGGTAATAATATAAGGAAGCTATGAAGATGGGGTGATGGGGTTGGTGGGCGAAGCGAGCAAGGGTCAAAACCCTGTAGTTAAAAAAAAAATTTTTTATATAAAAGGTTAACACTTAAAGGATAAAATCAGGGAACGTAAATAAAAGTTATGGGAATGAAAGAAATCAAAGCGAAAAAAGTGGTTTATATGTATATATATAATAATATAATATAAACAAATATAAGAAAAATTAATTTTAAACATCTTGTTAATATCTTACGAATCTAGTTATACTCTATGCCAAAGGTACAAATATATAATAAATTCGGGCAAATGTACGAGGTGTGTTCAAAAAGTAAGGCGACTTTTCAAATTTCGCGGGCAATGTATTTTCGATTATTGATTTTTTTGTTTTGTTGTGTTGGTACTTTTCTCTTACCGAACATCTGTATCAAATTTCAAGTGAATGACATTTATTGTTTGGTTGTGAGAGGCGTAAAGGTAATAAGTGTTTTGCGTGCTCGGCGATTTTTTTTTTTATTGTGTAAAACATTTTATGAAATTATATATTTCCATTTTGATTCAATACCTTTTGCCATCTTTCGGGCAAGAGATTGATCTCACGCTCATAAAATTTTAGATCCTTGCAGGCAACAAACTGGTCCAAGTGATTTTTCACGTCTGATTTGAGGGAAAACCCCAGCCAAAAAATATTTCAGACCGGAACAAGTAATAGTCCGAGGGTGCAAAGTCTGGAGAATATGGTTGGTGTGGTAGCACATCCTATTGAAGCTGCAAAAAACTTTTGACGACTCATCAAACTTGTTTGAGGTCTCGCATTATCTTGGTGGAAGACTACACCTTTTGTATTGATTAATTCTGGCCTCTCAATTTGTCCAGCTGATCACAATACACTTCAGAATTAATCGTGGTATTGTCAGGCAAAAGCTCAAAATAAACTATCCCTTTGAAATCCCACCAAACAGACAACATAACTATTTTTGGTGACTATCGGCCTTCGAAGTGTTTTGAGATGGTTCATCCTTTTTAGCCCATGATCTCTTACGCTTTACATTCTTGTTAACAATCCCATTCACGTACTTCAAAAATGGATCACTTCCTTGACATTTGATAGGAAAATCACAGTCGTTAACGTAACGAAGCAAATTTCGTTCTATAAGAATATGAGGAGCCCATATGTCAAGCTTCGATATTAATCCTAGACGTGTCATGTGGTTCAGCAATCTCTTGAGTTGTTATTCGAAGATTTGCATCGACCAACGGCTTTATTTTATCCACATCGGCTTCAAGAGGCCTTCCAGGACGTGGTGCATCCTTTAGATCGCAATTGCCGGAATGAAATTTTGCAAACCAATTTTGGCATTGACGTTCGGTCAACACATCTTCTCCGTACCCATCGCATAATTTTCGCCTTGTAAGAACTGCTTTTAAACCCTTTTGATAGTAAAACAGTAAAATATGCCGAAAATGTTAATTTCGATCTTCCATCTTCGATAGGGCACCAAACAAAAATTATTCCAAAAAAAGTAACAAAATTTTGTACATAAAACCATTTTTATATCAGCTGTCAAATATATAAAGGTAAAGCGGTTAAGTGAGAAATTGGCGGTGAAAAAATTTAATAAGGTCAACTGTTGGCATCAAACGAAATTACTTAGTGAACGACCCAATATATTCCCGATATTAAAATATAAAATAAACTTAAGCCCCTGACCTATGACATCAAACAGACAGACATGCGGACAAGGGCACATCGATCTCCCTGATCATACTTTAGGTAACTTTGGGGGGACTCTGACGTACTCTTCTGAAAGTTACATATAATTTTGGTATAGGGTATACAAATTTAAAAAAATACTCCACATACTTAAACTGTAGAGATTCCAGGGTAAGTTTAAATGTAACTTAAAAACTCGACATTTGTCAAAGTCGGTTGGCTATAGCAAATAGGTCCCATAGCACAGATCGCTCAAAAAAGCCCAAAATTCGTTGTGTTTTGTTATAGCTAAACTCGTACTAAATTAAAAGTGGTGGTGCAGGGTATCCAAAGACGTCAGTTCCTGACTTTAAAGTGCTTCATATATAATAATTTTTTTTTTGATTTCGATAATTATATAATAATATAATCACCGGGTTCGAAATAGATGCCTTTAATTTTCGAAAATTGTTTCTCGTCAAATAATTTTTTTGTTATTTTGGAAAAATTTATCACTCCTCTTTAGAATGATAAGGCTTTAAAGCAGTGACTGGCTTAATTGTTAATTCTAAAGGAAATCTCCTACTTTAGCTGTTCTTTAATATTTTACGCCTTTCCAATGTTTCAAAAAAGTAACAGTTTTCTCTTTTCTCTTAGTATTATATGGTCACACTGTTAAAGGCTGACTGGCTCAATTGTAAAGTTTCACTGTAAATTCCTGCTTAAGCTGTTCTCTAAATTGTATACGCCTTCCCAAAGAATTAAAAAATAACAGTTTTTTGTCTTCTCTTAGTATGATACTGTCACACTGTTTTAAAAATTGACTGGCTTAATTTTCGAGGCTTATCTACCGATTCTCAATTAAATCTCCTGCTTTAGCAATGCTTTAAAATTTACGCTTTTCCAAATTATCAGGAAAAAAGCTAAATGTTCTTTCTTCTCTTTGTTTGATATGGTCACACTGTTGTAAAGACTGACTGGCTTAATTGTCAATTTTCATAGAAATCTTCTGCTTTAGTTGTTCTCTAAATTTTATAGAGAATCAAAGAATTAAAAAATGAACAGTTTTTTCTCTTGTTTTAGTATAATACGGTCACACTGTTTTAATGACTGACTGGCTTAATTTTCGAGACTTAACTTCCGATTCTCAATTAAGTCTCGTGCTTTAGCAATGCTTTAACTTTTTACGCCTTTCCAAATTATCAGTAAAAAAGGTAAATTTTCTCTCTTCTCTTAGTTTGATATGGTCACACTGTTGTAAAGACTGACTGGCTTAATTGTCAATTTTCATCGAAATCTCCTTCTTTAGTTGTTCTCTAAATTGTATACGCCTTTCAACGTATAAAAAAAGAACAATTTTCTTACGCTGGCTGGCAGCAGGGAGCTGTAGTATTATGCATTTTTCAAGAAATAGATTTTGGCTGTTTTGTATACTCTAATTTAAAGCGCGTGCTTCTCTAACTAGCAGATTTAATTTACCCTATTCAGAATATTTTAAAAAGTTCTAACCAAACCAAAAGTATCTAACGCATACCAACTTTATAATGCTATTAGCCGCCATTATCTTTTACTTTATTGCAGACAGACATTAGTTCCCTTGTGTATTTTACACGTGCGTATATATATGTATATATGTTAGTTATATACATAAAGTATATACATACAAACACATCTAAAGCATTCTCATTGCTATGCAGCGTCAGCTGAAATGCAATAATTTGTTGAAAAATGATTGCATGTATATTAACCGCTGCCAATCAGTTGCATACGCTGCGTATGCGTAATATTAAATACGGGTAAAATGGCGGCAGCTTCCGCTACTGTTTTGGCCACATTAAACTATATTTAAAAGAGCGAAATTTTTGGTTTTTGGTTCTCGTTGCCAAATGCGTAATCAAAAATTCATGAGCTTAATATAAATGTGTTGGCTTCTGTGCAGTTTACCGGGTTGATGTTATTGTTGTTGTTGTCGCGTCGCTATTGTTGTTGTTGTTTTTATTAGCTCCTGCATTTTGCATAAAAACCAAGCACTTTTATTATTACGCTGCTGTATGAGGCACGCATGGCATGCAAATGTAAATAATTTCATATGATTAAAGTTGGTGGGTCAACAGTGCTGGCTATATGTATATATACACCACACATGTTTATACCCTGCAGTCATAGAGTCAATACGAATGCAAAAAATTAAAGGATGAATGTCTGACAAAGCCTTGAAAACTTTAACAATAATGGTTTGCATAGATGCGGTTAAGGATATAGAAGTGTATGAAAATTTATAAGGCCAGCTCGAAAGGATTCGGTCTAGCGCAGAAGTCTCTTAAGCAACTATTTTAAATATAAGTTGGCGGATAAAAGTGTTCTACAACACCAATGGCAGTACGAGCAAAAAAATATTTTTTATATCATAGTTATTTATAAAAAAAATTATATTTATGCGAACCTTTTCATTTTTAAAATCTTTTTTGAGCATCAAAACTTCAAACTTGAAATTGAGATATGTTTATAACGTACCGAAATAAGTTTTTATTTCAAAAGCACAAAACATACAGAAAAAAAACGAAATAAAAAAATGCGCAGAACACAAAAAACAATATACAATCTTTAATTTTTTAAATCATGGAAATTTCAAATATATGATTCGAGAACAGTTGATTGCTTCATTAATGTTAGCACCATGCTGAATTCTTTTTTTTTCATATGCTGTTTATTTTCATTTTATTCTTAAAGTGAAGTTTGTTGGCCAGTACGCAGCTGCGTAAAAAACCCCGAAAGAAAAAATTTAAAATTATTTTGTGCGCCAAAATTTTTTTTCGCATTGTTTTTTGAGCAAATAGAGCTGTTCATTTCTGTGCAATTGACATATAGATGGCGCCAGCAGCAAAAACAAAAAGTAAATATTAAAAATCAGTTATTTGTTCAAATCTGTTACGAGAGTAAAAAATAATAAACAGTGAAAAATATAATACTCAACAAAATTACTTGGAATTTATTTTGCAAACAATGCAATAATAACGCATTTGATTGTCGACAAAAATAACCCAAAAACGCCAAAACCCGGCAATACGCAAAAAAAAAAGTGAGAAATGTCGACGAACTTAATACGCAAAGCTAGGAAGGGAAGATTTTAAAAATATGCATTTATTTTGAAGTGAATTATTTATAATATATTAAGCAACACATTCGTAGTTAAAAGCCATTGTACAGTCTTTTTTAAAAAATTTATTTTGTTTGAAGGGAACTATTTATATTAAGCGACAAATTTTTCGTTTTACAGTATTTGTCGGAATTTCCCCATATGTCCTCTGTAGCTATCAAAATATCTTGCTGCAGTTTAATTAAATGTCAATGGGCTACAACATAAATAGTTGCTGTGACTGCTGGCGCCATCTACTGACATTGCCTAACTTAATGGGGCAACAAGGCTGCATACCAAAGAGCAAAATCTGGCCGCTAACTATATTTAGCGAGTTTTATTATACTAAAATTTTTTATGGAAAATTAAATACAACATAATTAAATCAGGTTGAGAAACCACAGATTCAACGTTAAGTCGATTTTACTCTCGGGTCTACAAAACTGTGTTTGATGACTGAAGGCCTCGTCGCGCTAAGCTCCAGGTTTTCATCAAGTGATGTCTCAGAACAATCCTGGGTATGGAAAATTATAATGAACTAGTGCGCCCGGCAGACGTTGTCCTACCCAATCTTTTTGAATACTCTTAAAATGAATAAACATCGTAAGATTCTCTAGTTAGCTTATCTGGAAAAATATTAGATTTTTAGATTAGTTTGCAGCTCGATTCAAAATTGCACCATTATTAGTCGAATGTCGCGCTTCACGGGTCTGTCTTAACCGAATTCTTTCACGTTCTTTGGATCTTTACGTTCCTGGGCAGTACGATTAGATTGATAACACAGGTCAACATGGTTAAGTTGTTGGAAAGCTAAGAGTCATTTCCAAATGTGGTGCTCGATCCGATCCGGCGTCAGAACTCGGTCATCACGTCAGGATTTTGAGATATTTGAGGCTATGTTATTTTTGGGTACATAACTCAAATATCTCAAAATCCTGACGTGATGGGCCATTCTGACACCGGTTCGATTCTACGCACCATTCTGAATGACTTTAGCTTTCGAACAACTGAACCATGTTGATCTGTGTTATCTCAAAGGCTTATTGCAAATGCTAATGACGTCGAAGGGATATATCTCGTAACTTCGAAAAGCCATAACTTTGCGAAAAAAATCGTAATTGATCTCTTGAACCCTTAAATTAAAGGGTAAGAGTTGTACTAAATGATGTAACTGGAGAGAAAGACCGCAAAAATTTTTGCGCCCTGTACATAACCTCAAAAGTAGAAAAAACGTCGTTTTTGGGGTACATAACCTCAAATATCTCAAAATCCTGACGTGATGGGCCAGTTCTGACGCCGGATTCGGATTCTACGCACCAAATTACTTCGGAAATAACCCTTAGCTTTCCAACAACTCACATGACCCCTGTATTTGTAGACCTGTGTAATTAATTTGATTCGTTGCATTTCTTCCAATTGAAATATTTCATGCATTGATCGATTAGGAGACGGCATTCTTAATTGTCCTAATGCTTTTTTAGCCATAGCTAAGAATAGATCTTCAATATGAATTAAAGCATATTCAAAACAAATTCTCTTTTGATAAATAATCTTCATATTTTATTCACAATTCAGGTAGATTTGATGGAAAACATGTTGCAAAATAATCCCAAATAGAACACGTATTTGATATGGATGAGCAGTAATAGCAGCATCTGCTAAAGTTTGATCCCAGTGCAAATTGTTTTCCAACGAATTCCATTTTCGACCTCTCGATTCGTTGCACAATACGCCATTCACTGTTCTCAATGATTGAAACGATGTTGGACCTCGAACATTGATTAACAACAATACCAGTTTTTGTATATATGGCAATATACACACAAAAACCGATATTCACCAAATTGCGTATAACACACAAACATTGGAATTGGCTTAAAACCTCCCTATTGACAGCATCTAACACACGCAAAAATCAGATTTAAAATTCATTGACGCGTTCATGAGAACACCCGTAACACGTAAAACATAAGATAGATTATATGTATTCAACATTGAAATCAACAGCCCTGTTCACTGGACTTAGCTGAGCGTCTGCAGATCCAGTCGGTCTACTCTACGTCAGCGAAACCCGGTTGATGACTGAAGGTCTAACATGTAGACTCCAAGTTTTTATAAAGCGTTGTCTGAGAAGAATCCTGGGTGTATAATGGCCAAGTACCATCACCAACAGGGAGCTGCAAAGAAGATGTAGGTATGTTAAGGCGGAACTGAGCGTTCCAACTCACTTATGCTAAGAACAGGATCTTTGTGATACCGATAATGGGAGTAAGTGTTAAGGGTATGAATAGAGATGAAAAATTTGGGAAATATGAAAGTGCAGGACCATTTTTAAAGTGGACTTCGAACCCACAACCTCTGGGATGATAGTCTAGTGAACTGTCGGTAGGCTATCGAGGCCGCTAAAGAAGATAAGGAATTATCAATTTTTATTCAACTCCGACGGCAAAAGTGGAAATGGATGGCACATATGCTTCACAAGCGTACGATCGAATCCCAAGACAAGCCCTGAATGGAACCCGCCGGAAGACGGGGGACCTTAAAAGTACCATGAACGACGGGATTAGAGCTGGAGAAAATTAAATCAATTTTGTTGAGGTTCCTTGACTCCAACAGGAGTCACACAGGACACTAACAAACAATTAGAACTATCCATTTACCAATTTGGCAGCTAGAGCCAACAATTTGATATCTATATGGGTCTATACTCATTTGAGTATAAGTAAATTAGGGTGTCAGTTGGGATTTAACATAGCATCTTAACTCGCCTATGCCAAGAATAGGACCATTGTGATACCGATACTTGGAGTAAGTGATAAGGAATAAGAGAATAGACAGAAAAATTTATGGAAATAGGAAAAGTGACAAGTGCAGGATGTGGGATTCAAGCCCATAACCTCCGGGATTAAAGTCGAAAGCATCGCCGCTAGGCTATCGAGGCCGCTATGTTTTTTCATTCTTAATAATCTTATCTATAAATTTCTCGTGTCATAATGTTAGTTAGCATACTTCTCGGAAACGGCTTGACCGATTCTTATGAAATGCCTTTGTGTGCCTATTGGGTAGATCTGAGAATCGGCCAACATCTATTTTTCATACCCCTAAATGATAAGGGTTGCCCACCCCTAACATTTTTTTTTTTTAATTTTAACCATATTTCGCCGAAACGGCTGGACCGAGTCTCATAAGATTTTCTGCGAAATTAGCTAAAAATAGTTTATTTGACAAAACAACGATTGTCGGGTCAGCTAGTAATAATAATAATAATTCCATGGGTAATATGAAATCACTGCAGAGTAGTCTGGAAGAGAGTGATCCAGAGCTGGCTGATATAATACATAAGGAGAAACAACGTCAGCGTGAGGGTCTTGATATGATAGCCTGTGAGAATTCCACCTCGCTGGCTGTGCTGGAAAGGTTGGGCTCGTGTTTGACCAACAAGTATTTCGAGGGCTATACAGGCAGACGCTACTATGGTGGTAACGAAAACATTGATTTGATTGAACGTTCGGCGCAATCACGTGGTCTGAAGCTATTTAATGTGTTCCACCAAAAAAAAAGTTGCCTTCCGCCATTTTTTATTTTTTTTAATCATAGCAGTGTATCTCAGCGTCGTATAACGCCGCGACTGATGCCAAACTTTCATATATGGTCTGGCATATATGGTTATTGGCCCAGTTGATCCCTTGATGCCAGCCAAGTGCGTTGAGCCTGATTGAATGAAGGATAGATTGACTGACGGACAGACGGACAGACAGTCGGATGGATGGACTAACCGACGCACTGATGAACGGATTGACAGACGGACCATATATAAAAAGAGACAATTTAATGATGTGCTGTTTGTGGTTTTTGCGCATTGCCAATTTTAATGAGCTGTTGGAGCCGTATTGCCACTTATTATGATATTGAAAAAAATAAAAATGCATAAATAAGCTGCAGGTTGCAAGTGGCATATACATACATACATATATGCAACAAAAAGCTGCCAACTTGGTTGCTAAGCTACTTGCAGGCTTAAGCGTTAAAATTTAATTGACTCGGCAACACTTGCCAAATAAAATAACACTCACACACACACACTTGAATAAAAAAGGGCAACATTGTTAACACTCTCATATCAAATCCAATTTGTCAACTGAAATGCAGTGAAAATGTTTTGACACATTCCTAAAAAGCACAATAGACATGGAAGTGTCCAAATATGTCCAGTTTATTTTTCTTCTTCTTTTTTTTTTTTTTTTGGTTACCAAGAACCATTTTCTATGCCAGATGCAGAGTTATTTGTTGGTGTTGTTATTGTTGTTGTTGTTGCTGTTGGTCTATGTCCAAGCAAATCATTTGGTTCAATGCATTTTTTACGCTTGCTTGTTTTAGTTACATTTTGCTGGAAAACAAGATCCTTGATTTTTCAGAATTGGATAGCAATGTTGTTGTTATTGTTACTTTACTTATTTTTGCAACAATTTGCAATGCAGGTGAGATCCATGACATAATTTGTTTGTGGCCCTGCCAATATGTGTGAATTTCGGAGACACCAAATGCTGAGATAGGTTTATGAAAATACCAGCGTGGTATATTGTAAATTTTTGACTGCAATGCCTTGGGTCTTTAATTATTACTTAATAAACGAGTAAAAGTTGAATGATAGGTAATAAAATACAAAAAAGTTTAGGTGGTATAATTTGACTTCTCCCCTATCACCACTACTATTCAATTTAGTAGTTGGCGAGGTTATAAGAGATGCATGCAGGTCTAGGCGTGGGATTACGTGAAGTCTCACCCGTCATTTGGAAAGCCTGGATAACATTGACGACATTTGTCACATCTCTCATAAACTAAGCGATATCCAAGTCAAAGTGAATGATCTCGAGATTCGTGCCAGAAAAGTTGGACTTTCGATAAACGCATCCCAAACCAAAGCGATGCATCTCAACCACATTAGCCAAAGTAGCATATCCATCTGCGGGAATCATACTTTGGCACCACAATTTCCACCAGTGGTAGGGAAGATGAGGATATAAAGAATCGTTTAAGCAAAGCGCGATCAGTGTTTGGCCGCTTATGACACTACAAGTGAAGTTCCTATCTGCACCCAGAGAAGAAAGACCGAAACAGCATCGTCAGGTTGTCTTTGGAATGGAACCCCCAAGGAAGCAGACGAGTGGGGAAGGCAAAAGGCAACCTGGCGTCGTATAATACTTAACGAATTGTCCCTACACAACATCAGCTGAGACACAGCAAAGCAAACTGCGCCAAACAGAGCCCGGTGGAAAGTTCTTGTTGAAGCCCTAAGCTGCCTGGAGGAGTACTAAATGGAAAAAAAAAAATTGACTTTAAGCTTTCTTTTACTGTGTCCTAAAATTTTGTTAGGAATAAGCTTATGTTAGGGCGGCAGTCACGACTTAATATTCCAACTTGCTTATGCGGATTCCAATATCGTAGTGGCGTACCTTTCACTACCCTTCTCCACTCGGAGTTTCCTCATATGTATAAAAGTCACAACCATCCGGTGGCCTTAATAAACCTTGACGCATTTGGACTCAGCTCTGAGAGCTGGGATAAGTCATTTAACAAGCATGATTTAAGGAATCGAAGCTTTATCCTACTCAGTCTTGGGTATTGATAGAAAAAGTGTTCCACCATTTCCAGTTCCTCCTCATTAACACAACTTGTACAGAAGTCAGTGTCCCATGTGACAGGCTCTGTCCCATATCAGCGCTGGGCAGTCACAGAGAATATGTCTAGTGGTTTCATCGTCTTCAAGATAGAGTCTGCACTCTGAAGATACCGATCGGCCAATTTTCTGTAGATGGTGTCTAACAGTGTGGTGGCCAGATTGGTACGCTACCAGGAGTTTTAAGTCCGCTCTGCCAAGACTTTTTGTCTTGATCATATCCAGAGGTTTGAGAAGCGATTTTGCTTGATGCAACCCCGGTAAGGAGAAGCAGTGCCTCCTATGTTCTTCTGCAGCCCATTTGTTTATCATGGTCTTGATTGTGGACCAACCAATACCACAAAAACGGCGCAGGAGATGTAGTCAGGGTGGAGGCATCCTGCCCTGAAAATATGAATCTCTTGAAAAAATTAGAGTTGTGGTAGATATTTTCCGTAGAGGTGTCGTGGTTTTTTTTTTTTTATTAAGACAAAATGGTCTATATCCCTTCTAAGAGGTATTTCGCAGTACTATGTGTTCCTTTAAAAAAAAGGATATCTTATTACAACACATTTCATCTACTGTGATGATATACTCCTGTTTTTAATTACACTTAGATAAATAGGAGTTATTTAGATAAAGAGCTGAAATAGGTTTGAATTTATCCACGATTCAATTTAGGGAGCTTCAGATATCTTTAGGTCAGATCAGAACAAAAGCAGAAAAGACGTTTCATTAAATCGAATTCTTCCCAAAAGTCAGTTTGAGCCAGATTGATTAAAATCAGCCTCATCTATGTACGTAAAAGCAAGTCTTCATGTGCGCTTTCAATCAGGGTGGGCCAAATGTATGAGCCAGCTTTCTTCCGAAAGATATTAATAAGAAATTCAACTCAAACCCGACAAAAACTTAAACTACATGGCACAAATACTATAAAATTTTATCTTTTTTCTTGTCTCTACTTCGTATAAGAATTTTTTGACATTTCGGTTGAGCTTCATTTTGATGGGATTGACCAAGCTCCGATGCTTATTGTAAGGCTTGAACCACCTAGAAGGTGTTAGAATATGGGCGATGTTGCTATATGATTAATATGGGATCGTTGATACCAAAACATTGCATAAGGGCAATCTGTTAAAATGCCAATTTTAAAGATTCAGAAAACCCTGTGATGAAAGCTGAATACGTTGGGACTAACACTCCATGATCTGGGCTCCCTATTTGGAAGTTCTAAAACTGAAGTAGAAAGTGAACGAATGAACTGTTCCATAAGAAGCTTCAAACATGCAATAGAAATTAATTTAATTCGCCAGGAAGCTACAGCCTATTAGGTTCAGTAAGGCCAAATTCCCAACTATAAAGCTTATTTAAGGCTTTAGATATAACCACGGCCATAGGAAGAACATCCCTATCAATTTTTCTTAATTCATGAAAATACGTATAATTGTTAAAAATTGTGAGATACATACATAAATGTGACCATATAGCGCCTCTCCCCTTATCAATCAGTTATATATAAAATATCTTAATTGGAGCTCCATAACACTCCACTTTTGTATCACCATATTATATTCTATCATTGCAATCATAATAATAACATTCGATATGGTTAAACAAAAAAGTATGTTTCGGACCTCTGGTAGAAAGATAATTTACTATATTTTTTTTTAAGCAAAAAACAAAAAAAAAATGGCTCTAGAGTCCGAGCCCCTCCGAGAGCTCCGGCCCGGGGTCTTCGATCCACTCTCCTCTCGTAGGGCCTGGCTATAATAATTAAGCTAACCTTGCTTCGGCCAAATATGGTTCTTGAATCTTCGATACTTCTTTAGAAGATTTTTGCCATCTGCGACGATTTCTTTGATTCGACCGCATAATTTGGGAAGGCAATGTCGAAGCCGGTGATGGTCTCCTGCAGGGTTTTCCATTGTCAGACAAATCGGCGAGTAACTAAGATGCGGGGTACATAGGCATACTGGCATATCAGTGATGCCTGCGTTAAAAATGTTTTTAAGGACATTAAAAGCGCAGCCATATCTTATTATAAAAATTTTACGTACCCATAGACAAATCGCATAAAATTCTTACCCATTTTGGCCTTAAAACGTTATTTTTTCAATTATTTTAAAACATTAGACCTATAAACTAAGTATGCCAAATTTTTAAACAAAACCGGATCACTCTAAGTGCTATAAATTTTACTGCTGGTTACCTACACTTGGCCAAGTCAAGATTTAGCTTTCAACTGCATATAAAATTTAACGGAAAAACGGCAAAACTGCCAGCCTTAGCAACAACAACAACAACTACAACATGGCCAAAACTACCGTTGCAAGTTTCGCCATGTTTTTCTATATTTTTGTTGTTGTTTTTGGTATTTTTTGGGGACGCTTCGTGCACTTTTAATGCGGCCGGCCATTACAGCCGCCAACATTTCCGCTGCGGACGCTGATTTTCAAGCGCGGCCATGGCCCAAAACAGTTTCAATAAGTTGCGCTAAAAGTTTTACACGGCTTTTTGCCGCTTTTTGCAAAAAATAAAAGACGCAAAAAAAAAAAGAAAAACCCCATCCCAAGCTTAGCGCTAAAAACTGTCCGAAAAAAGTTGCACCGAAAGAATATAAAAAGTAAGTGAGGGGGTGTGCTGAGGTTTGTTGCAGATTCTGTTCGGTGGGTGTTTCGGGATGGCTCGGGAGCTGTTAAAAATTTGAACGCGCTGATGGGCATTTTTACAACTGAAGCGTTAACTATGTGCGAGTTGGACAAGAAGCAAACTAACAAAAAAGAAACAACAAAATCAAATGAAAGCAATATAGAGATAGATAGAAAAAGAGCAAAAAAGTGTCAGAGATAGAGCAAAACAGATTGGGAGTGCACCGAGGGGTGGAGGTGTGGCAATTCGTGCAATTTTCGATACCACTACACAATATTTTCTATTTTAGTTTACAAGTTTTGTGCCAGCAGCAATTTGTACTATCCCGCATTGTTGTAAAAATATAATGCGATTTAGCATGACGAATTTTGAATGCACTTTAATATCTAAGAGAGCGCTGGGAGCAAAAAAAAGGCGAAAAATCCACTCGAAAATCGAACGCTCTGTTCTCGAGTTATGAAGCTAAATAAATTTATTACTTTATTAAGTAAAGATAGTCAAGTTCTGTAAATAACAATAATGTCACGTTATATTTTCGTTGTTCCATAACTCGAGAACGGAGCGTCCGATTTGCTTGGGAATTTATTTATTGTGCTCAGCTGTTCTAGCAATTCTATGAACGATGTAGAAAAATAATTCAAAGTCAAAACTGTATAATTTCAGTATTTCAAAAATTGTGACCCAAAAAAAAAAAATTGAGCCAACGTAGATTTTAGGTCTGTTATAATTAAACATTTTTTAATTTGCTCTATAAAGAAATTTGTATGCGGAATAAAATATTTAAATAAAATTGTACCCTATAACCCAGGGCCTGAACTCTTTAGGAACAATATTAGATTTTTTTAAAAAGCTCTCTAATGAAATTTTTTTGCGGATGAAAATATTAAACAAAGATTTTTCTCATATCTATGGGTTTGAACGCTCTAGATATAATATTAATTTTGGTACAAAGGGTATATTAAGTTTGTGCAAGCCGAAAATGTATGTAACATATAGAAGGAGTCGTCGGAGACACCCCAAAGTTACCTAAAATATGATCAGGGTGAATAGAAAAGTCGATATACCCATGTCCGTCTGTCCGTCCGTTTGTCCGTCTGTCCGTTTGAACGCTTAGATCTCAGAGTTGGCAAGAGCTAGAGTAACCAAACTTCACATTAGATCCCATATTATTCCACAGGAGACAAGTTTATTTTATTTTTTTGATATCGAGGATAAATTATATAGCTCCCGTAGGGGTGTTTGAGACGACCTCGACAAAAAAAAGAGTTTTAGATGAATAATTCGTTTGTTTATGAAGATATCGTAACCAAATTTGGTATTTAAAAGTTTTTTATAGTTCCCAATCACTGTACCAATTTTGATTAAAATCGGTTGACAATATCATATAGCTCCCATAGGACCGATCGGCCAAAATAACTTTTTTAAAGAAAAGTTCGCTATATTTCGTTTTTTAATAAAGATATCGTAACCAGATTTGGCGTTTGGAAATTTGTTAGAGCACTTAAGCAATGTGCCAAATTTAATCCAAATCGGTTGACTATATCATATAGCTCCCATAGGAACGATCGTACAAAAACAAAATTTTTGCTTAAAAATTCTTATGTTTTTGGCTTTTTGTGAAGGAACCGGATTTTGGTGCAAGCTAGTGGTACTGGGTATCCTAAAGTCGTCCGCGCCCGACTTTACATACGCCATTATTTTTAATCTAAATTAACTTAGAAGTAACTCTTCCAGTTTAAGAGCTGAATTTATTTCCCAAAAAACAAAATTTAGGGCGGTTTGTTGTTCCTCATCTAGTTAAATTCTTTTACTGAGTGTTGGTTCTTACTAATCGGATCAGAATTCCTCTCTATTGCCAGTTCTGAAATATAAATTATTATTTTTATAACACAAAAGTTCTAAATTTTTATAATTTAGAAATTTATTGATTTTAAAATTCAGTATACATTTGTGCTATCATGTCAGCTTATAAGTAAATCCCATCGACTACAAAATATTGATTATTTCACGCAAAATCGTCAAGGTTAGTACAGGATTTTTTTTATTGGTAGGGCATACTTAATTTAAGTCAATAAAAAACGCAACACTTTAGCTGCACGCTAGAAACTGCCACAATCAAGTATCGGAAAACTCACTATACGTCACCTTATACATGCACTAAACCCTAAGTATTTAATTAAACGCTTATTAACCAGACTTTAGCAACTACTCAACTTGACTTTAATTGCGTTTTAATTTTTTCGCCGTTTCTAGACGTGCCAAGCAAAAGGTTTGTATTCCATGCCATATGAGGCGTAGGAGCAACATTAGACAGCAGATTACAAAGACTAATCCACCATAGAGCAACAAAATGGCATCCAAATTATGATATTGTATAAAGTTCAAATCCTGCGCAGCGCTTCTTAAATAACGTGCTCCCTTGTGCCTGCTAATATGTTCCACCCAATAGACCGCGCGTTCTAGCGGTGTCTCACGCTGATCCCGAAAACGTGCGGACATCTGGCGTACCAGCTGGGTGGCCTTTGGATCATTAACAATCTGCTCAATGGCTGCTTTTAGCTTGGCTGCAGTTAACTCATTATAGTTGACAGTCACGCCATAACCATTCTGTTCGGCGCGTGCCATATTCAAAAACTGATCCCCAAACATGGGTATGCCCACAAAAGGTTTGCCAAGATATATGGATTCCGTAGTGCTCAACAGACCACCATGTGTTATAAAAGCAACGACCTTTTCGTGGGCCAATATATCATCTTGAGGAAACCAATCGGATATATAGACATTGGCCGGTTTATCTGGTAATTGGGTATCTTCAAATTTCCAGAGCACGCGTTGTTTGAGGCTGCGTAAAGCTTGCAAAAGCTCGCTGCGTTTTTGGAGAGGTAAATCTTTACTTCTCAGATTGGAACCCATGGAAAAGTAGATGACTCCGTGTTGGGAGGCGTTTATAAAACGCTCGATATCCATTGGCAATTGCTGGCGCTGACGTTTGATATGCATGCCACCTACCTCTATCATATTGGGTGAGTAGGGTCGTGGAAAGCTTAGGGAGACGTGTTGATTTAGAAGCACCAAGGAAGTATTTTTGCGCATATCATAGAAATCTTGTTTGAGATGCGGAAAGAATTTCTTATATAGCTGATGCTGTTGTGGCAAGTAACTAAAGTGCATATAGAGGTATTCCCAGTTGAGAAAAGCCAAATTGCCCAGGCGTTGGAGCAGCGTCATCTGATCGCTAAACTTGAGCAGAGCATGTGGCACATATGAAGGCGGTGAGGGTGAACCTACCTGGGTAGACAGGAACAAAAGTTTAGTTTTGAAATATATGTAGTATCCTAAGAAATTTTCAAAAACTTACCAAATCTGTATTCCAGGTTATGGCACCAAAGGTGCCCAGCGCTATAAGCGGCGCTTTAAAATGTTCCGCCAGACCAAAGATGGCTTCACTCATAAAGATCTCACATATAACCGCATCGTAGTTTTGTTTGGAGTGCAGCAGCTGTTCTACTTGTGGCGCTTTTAGGAAACTTTCGGTCATGTGTAAGCCCATGCCAAAAATATGGCTCATTTGTTGTAAAATGGGCATTTTGGACATTGCCAATAAGCCGCCTATATTCTCTGTAGGGAGCGATTATTGCATAAGTTAGTTAAACTTAGCAGCTTATTACTCAGTTGGAACTTACTGCTCATGGATTGTGTCATGGCGGGTACGGGCACATCAATAATATTATCTATGGGTTTCGTTAAGGCATAGGGCGATACTAGCGTTACGCGATGACCCGCTGCGGCCAAACCCTGGGCCAGTGCTGAACCCACTATATAATGGGAGCGAGCAGCCATGGGCAGCACTATGAGGTAATTATAGGCTGAGGCAGAGCTCAGCAGGCACAGCCACAAGATGCCCATAAAACTAGTTTTTTGTTGTAACTGTGACATGGTTATTTATATTATTTGCTGTTTATTTCGGCTAATATATTATTTTCTGCTATTACTTTGCTATTATTATTAATAGCTTTTATTTTTTTCACATTATTTTTGTTTAGCGGAGACCTCACGCATTGCCGATTCGCGTCAAACTGACTGCAATTGCAAACAAACAACAAGTTAATATTGAGTTGGGTTGACTGACTGGTTGCTGGCCAAGATTCGGCTAGGTTGGTTGCCAGCTGCGCTACAACCAAGTAAAATGGCTTACAATTAGCCATAGAAAGGCTTAAGTTTTCAATATGCTTAATCAAAAATGCAGCGAACTAATAGTAAAGATTTGTAGAATGATTAGCAGTATACAGTGCTTCAAAAAAGTTTTTGCACAGCCATGTTTACAAAGCAATTTTTTTGTTCGACCTATCGACAAAAAGTTACTTCCGAAGAAGTTTTTCTGTATAATTTTTTTAAACTAAGTTTTAACTAAAAAAAATAAAATTTTTGAAAAATATTTTTTAACTCTATAAAACGATTTACATTTTAATTAATAATTAAACAAAGTTTTTGGTATTTTAGGCAGCTTTACAAAGTGTATTATTTTTATATTACATTTTTTAAATTTTTTTATTATAATTTTTATATTTTTATTTTATATTTTTCTGATGTAGAAACAAACCAAAAAATATAAATATTGTTATTTTTAATATTTTTTTTACATAAGATGTAATTTTTTACAATTTTTTGTATAAAATAGTAATAATGAAACTTGGTCAAAGACCTTTTATATTTTTCGGATATAGACGGGAGCGGACGACCTTAGGATATCTTGTACCACTAGCTTGCAATAAAATATATTGCTTAAAAACATCAAAGACATTTTAATTGCCAAATTATATTCATACAAAATCAAAAAAGGAAGAAATTTTAAGCAAAAATTATTTTTTTGACCGATCGTTCCTATTGGAGCTATATTTTTATCAAATTTGACACAGTGCTTTGGTACATTGAAAAAGATCTAAATGCCGAATTCGATTCAAATTGCTTTACAAACAAACGAAACACATCGAATTTTATATAAAATACGGCGTACGTAAAGTCGGGCGCGAACGACTTTGGGATACCCTGTATCACTAGCTTGAAATAAAATCCAGTTCCTTTACAAAAAACCAAAAACAGAAGAATTTTTAAGCAACAATTTTTTTTTTGACAGATCGTTCTTATGGGAGCTATATGATATAGTCAACCGATTTCAATAAAATTTGACACAGTTCTTAAATACCATAAAAAAAGATCTGAATGCCGAATTTCGTTCAAATATCTTTACAAACAAACGAAACACATCGAATTTTGAATAAAAAATGGAGCTATATGATCTAGTCAACCGATTTGGATTAAATTTAGTACGGTGCTTACTATAAAATAACTATAACTATTTACTATAAAACTATAAAATACTTACGAGTGACAAATTTGGTCCCGATATCTTAACAAACAAACGAAACACAACAAATTTCGTTAAAAAATCGATTTTTGGAAGATCGGACCTATGGGAGCTATATGATATAGTCAACCGATATGATATAGTCAACCGATTTTGTTCAAATTTGGCACATTGCTTAAGTGCTCTAAAAAATTTCCAAACGCCAAATCTGGTTACGATATCTTTATTAAAAAACGAAACATAGCGAATTTTTCTTTAAAAAAGTTATTTTGGCCGATCGGTCCTATGGGAGCTTTATGATATAGTCAACCGATTTTGATCAAATTTTGTATAGTGATTGGGAACTATAAAAAACTTTCGAATACCAAATTTGGTTACGATATCTTCCTAAACAAACGAATTATTCATCTAAAACTTTTATTTTTGTCGAGGTCGTCTCAAACACCCCTATGGGAGCTATATAATTTAACCCCGATATCAAAAAATAAAATAAACTTGTCTCCTATGGAATAATATGGAATCTAATGCTCTATCTCTTACCATCTCTGAGATCTAGGCGTTCAAACGGACAGACGGACAGACGGACATGGATATATCGACTACTCTAATCACCCTGATCATATTTTAGGTCACTTCGAGGTGTCTCCGACGACTCCTTCTATATGTTACATACATACCGTAGAGGGTATAAAAAAATTTTTTGAGCCTAGACTTATTCGTCTCACTGTGCAAAAATAGATGCACATTGGTATTGTCTATATATCGCTGAGAGATTACCAATTAAAAAAAGTAGAACTTGAACGTACTCATTCTTTTTAAATTATTCATTTAACTTTTACTTTTTCATTTTTTTTATTGTGATAATCGTTGGCATATATTATTTAATTATAAATAAACAAGATGTAAAAATGTTTCCAACAACACAAGATTACAGCAAAATATACCCACACCATTTTTTACTTGTTTCCATAGCAAAATGTCAATCTTAAATCGAAAATGAAGTTAAAAAATTATTTCGTGAAACGGATTTCGAAATATTTCGAAAGAAAAAAACCCTTTTAGAAATTGAAAAAGAAAGTGTATCTACTTAAAAACAAATATCTCAGATTGTACTGAACCGATTATGATTATTATTACCAAACTATCGATAATTGACATATGTTACTTATCTATTAGACTAGGAACATACTCATGTCAAATTTACGGTTTGCTCGTTATTTATCCATTCATATAAAATTTTATATAATTTTTAGCAAATTTTTAAGAAGAATTACACAGCCACACAAAAAAAAAATATTTTTTCGGGTCTAGAGGTAAGACCATGTTTACTATACGTTTTCGGGTTCGCTAATCCGAATCCGAGGTCCCAAAAACCTCAGCATGTCAGGGTTTTTACATAACCTCAAAAACTTCATAAATCCAGACGTGCTGGAGTTTTTCAGACAACGAATTCGGATTCAGCAACCCCAAAAACATGGTAAACATGATCTGACTCCCGGACTCAGAAAACCAATTTTTTTTTAAGTTTTTGAGATTATGTCGAAACTCTGACATGCTGGGGTTTTTCGGACCTCGGACTTTATCGTATCCGAAAACGTATAGTTAACATGATCTGACCTCCAGACCCGATAATTTTTTTTTTTTGTGTAGCTGTGTTAAATTTTGAATGTAAATTTTAAAAATATTTAAATAATTTTATTTGTTACATATCCATTTATATGAAAATTTTCGTCAATTACAGCAAATATAAAAAAAAATCTATTTGAAACGTAAATAAAAAAATTTGTTATATTGCTCGTAAAGTTTGATCAATGACAAGGAATTATTGTTTATCGGATTCAAAGATCGGTTGACTATTTCATATAGCACCAATATGACCGATCGGCTAAAATTCGTTGTTTTTCAATATCAATATCGTATTAAAATTTCGTGCTTGTTTGTTTGTTAGAGCTCCCTACCACTGAACCCAATTCGATAAAAATCGGTCGAATATATCATATAGTTCCTCCTATAAAATAGATACCGAAAGAATTTCAACGAAATATGTTGTGTTTTGCGTGGTTTTGAAAATATCGTGACGAAAAGTCTTTTGGAGTATATAAAAGCCAAATTGTATTCAAATCGGTCCGCCATTCTTTTTAGTCTTCAGTATGTGTTAATTAGATTAGTAGATTAATAGATATTTTTACGTCCGGATAGTATTTTGCTTTAGCAATAGTTATTGGGATATTACTAAAAATCAAATCAGTTTATTTTTTTAGTTTTAGGTTTTTATTTTAGACAGTATTATTTAATAACTATTATAAACATTAGTTACAAAATTTATCATTTATAATCGCATTTGTTGTATTTAAGAGCATACAGCTAAATTACTTTTTATTTCATTTGGAAGTATTTGATATTTTGGCGTAAATACTTAAATTATTTTAAGATTTAGCCTCTTATAAACTCAGTTTATATCTAATATTTACTTCCTATATTAATTTTTTTTTACTTTCTTCTTTTTTTCCAGCTTTTTTTGCGATTTACCAGATACAAAACTATACAAAAGTCTTAAAACAACCACTAGAGCAAACAGAATAAAAGCTATACCAAAAACTAACATGCCAATAACATCTAAATTATAATATTCAACAAGACTGAGATCCACTGCAGCACTTCTTAAATATTTGGCGCCCTTCTGCCGCGTCACATGTTCCACCCAGTAAATGGCACGTTTCAGTGGTTTCTCGGGCTGATCTCGAAAGCGTTCCGACATGGCTTGAGCCTGTTCTGTATAGCTTGGATCCCTTATAATACGCTCAACGGCATCTCTAAAGTTTTGCTGGGTAAGTTGGAAATATTTGACTGTTATTCCATAGCCAAACTGTTCGGCACGTGCCATATTCAAAAACTGATCTCCAAAGACGGGTATGCCCACAACGGGCTTACCATGGTATATAGATTCCGCAGTGCTCAACAGTCCACCGTGAGTTATAAAAGCTATGACCTTTTTATGCGCCAATATATCATCTTGAGGAAACCAGTCGGATATGTAGACATTGTCGGGCTTATTGGCCAAATTGGGTTGTTCAAATTTCCAAAGCACACGCTGCTTAAGGCCACGGAGCGTATCTATAAAGATCTGTAGCTTTTCAGCTGGTAAATCTTTGCTTTTTAAGTTGGAGCCCATGGAAAAGTATATAACACCATGTTCCGCTTCGTTTATGAATTTGGTTATATCTGCGGGTAGCTCCTTGGCCTGATGATTGATGTGCATGCCGCCCACCTCGATCATATTGGGCGCATAGGGTCTGGGACTGCTGAGGGAAACATGCTGATTCAGCAGCACTAGGGATGTGCTCTTGCGCATATCATAGAAATCCTGCTTATTTTGGGGGAAATACTTTCTGTAGAGCTGCTGCTGTTGGGGCAAGAAGTACCACTCCAAAAACAAATATTCATAGGCCGTATAGAGCAGGTTGTGTGCGCGTTGCATGAAAGTCATGCGATCACTAAACTGCAACATGTTGTGTGGCACATAGGATGGCGGCGAGGGCGTGCCCACCAATTGAGTAGTCCAAGCTGAGGCGCCAAAGCTGCTCAAAGCTATCAACGGCGCTTGAAAATGCTCTGCAAAACCAAATTGTGCGTCATTCATGAAGACCTCGCAAATAACCGCATCGAAGGTTTGATTTTGCTGCAACAGCTGTTGCACGGCTGGTTCCTGTAACAACGCTTCGGTCACCTCCAGTCCCATGTTGAGAAATCTGGGCAAGCGTCGCACCAAGGTCAATTGAGTATTCTTCAAAAGTTTGGCAATGTGCGCTATAATATACAATATTATGATTAATGCTGACTTTGCACTTTTTAAACCAAGCGGGTTAAACCCAGCCGCGAACAAACTTCTCACACGTCTTGTGATAATAAACTATTTACAAGCCGGTTGGTTGGTTGTCTTATCAATGCTGGCTGGGTTCATTCACCATTACGTGACTTACCTGACATAACTTTCAGCACGTTTGGTGTCGCCACATCCACAAGATTCTTAATGGGCTTCTGTTGTGGAAATGGTGAAATCACAGTGACTTGATGACCTGCAGCGGCTAATCCTTTGGCCAATGCAGCGCCAACATAGTAATGTGATTTGGCTGCAGTGGGCAGAACCACTAGGTAGTTATAGCCAGCGGCATAACCAAGGCCGATAAACAGACACAACAAGTTAGTAAGCAGACGCATGTTTGGTCTCCCGGCTGTCAAAAACTAAACTCAAAAGTCTCTGCAAATGAAGGCAAATATATATTAAGCCAAAAGATTTGATAACAGCTGTGACGCTAAGCATAATCTATAAGAGAGTAAAAGAGCGCAATATCTTAAAAATTCTCTTAAACTGCTCCGTATGTTTTTTGAAAGAACGTTGAGAGCCAGAGCGCGAGAGAGAATTTCATCAAGAGCGACACCGCCCTAAGTTATCATATTTAAAATTATTTAAAAAACCAGTTTTTTATGTTTACTTTTTAAAGCACGACGCATATCAAATACGTTTTTTATACCCTGTAACTTAATATAAGGGCTATATTGAATTTGTGCAAGTGTTTGTAGCATAGAAAAAAAAACCTAAGAGAACCCTATAATCTAACTTCAAATACTCAGGAGAATAAAATAATTTTAACTAGACATACTCGTAGGATTGTTGGAATGAATATGTATATTTTAAAGACTAAAAGAGCTAGGGTAAACCAATTTGGCATTTGGACTACTTAATATTCAGGTACCTCAATGTTGTTTTTTGTTGCTTCGATCCCCAAATAGTTTTGTAGCGCTATTTCCTACAATTTTAAAAGCTCAGATGTGAAAAATTAAAATACCATTGATCACCTAACATTATTACCTTAGTAGCACATACAAAAATGTTTACTTGCAATAAGTGTTCTACGTAAAAAATAAAGTAAACATGTCTAGAGATCAGGATTCGATTCCCCGCCGATACAAATGTATTTTTAATAATTCATGATCGTATAACCTCGGCTGCAACGTTCCTCATTTACCCTATACTCTCCGAATTAATGTTTATTACACTTGATCCCATATGAGTGCATAACACTATCTTAAAGTTCGAGAAACTACGGAAAAAACACTTCGCCAATAAAAAGTGTTTCAAACCACTTTACCAGCCACAAATAAAACTGTATGGGAAACTTTGCATATTTACGTTCGAAACACAATTTCTGCAAAAATTTGCGAAAAATTTCGTATGAATGGATAAATGGTTGTTTATCCCGTAAAATGGATAAAAATATGTTTCAAGTCTAATCATTAGGTATTTACAGTTCATTGAGCATTTTTTTTTAATTAAAAAAAAAAACTTTTTTTAAATATATATCTCAAAATCTATTTTTATTTCGGCCATTTATATTATGAGGATACCAATTTTTTTTTAAATTTGTAAGCTAGTGTAAGTATTGCCTCGTCTCAAAATTAGATGAATTTGGTTAATCTCTATGGGCAAAAATGTATCAATTTATGATTTCATGATTTTAGCCACGAACTTCCTTAAAACGAAGTCTGTTTTTTGAAGATTCTAAAAAAATAACGTGGAAAAAAAATATAATAAAATGCTCATGTTTATTTACAACTATCTTCAATATATGCATTATATAGTATATTATAGTTCCACATTAATCTCATCCAATTGTGGTTTTTATTTATTGTTGCATAAGATCCTCTCTTTATTATCTCTGTCTCTTTTTCAAGGTTTTTTAACGACGTTTGAAAGTCGTCCCAGTATCTCATGATATTTTGTGTGCCTATTGGGCAGATCTGAGAATCGGTCAATATATATTTTTCAAACCCCTAAGTGATAAGGGGAGGCAACACCCCTAACATTTTTTAATAAAATTTTTACCAAACTCCTCCGAAACGGCTGGACCGATTCGCATGAAATTTTGTGTGCCTATTGGGTAGGTCTTGGAATCGGCCAACATAAGGGTTGCCACATCTAATATATTTTTTTTTTTTAAATTTTTTAACAAATAAAATAATTTTTTTTTTTGTAGTGTTTTATACACTGTCAGATTAACTAATATTTTTTAGTTAATTGTTTTTGTAATATATTAACGAAACTAATGTTTCACGTGTTACGGGTGTTCTCATGAACGCGTCGATGAATTTTAAATCTGATTTTTGCGTGTGTTAGAGGTTGTCAATACGGAGTTTTTTTTTAGAAGAAATGCAACGAATCAAATTAATTATCTATCTAATTGTACTGCCCAGGAACGTGAAGATCACAATGAAAGTGAAAGAATTCGGTTAAGAAAGACCCGCGAAGCGCGACATTCGTCCAATAATGGTGCAAGTTTGAATCGAGCTGCAAACTAATCTAAAAATCTTATATTTTTCCAGATAAGCTAACTAGAGAATCTTACGATGTTTATTTACTTTAAGAGTATTTAAGATGAGAACGTCAGCCGGGCCCACTAGTTTGTTTATAAAAAAAATGTAATTTAAAGAAAATTTAAAAATTATAAATGACGTTTGAAGGCGGACAAAAGTTTAGGCAGTTATTAGCATTTTTATTCCGAAAAATTATAGTGTGCGCCACTGTAGGGTAGCTACTCAACTGATTTAGATTTTTGCTCTGCATATTCGTGGTGCTCTTTTCTGGCACGTTTTTGTTTAAGAGCTTTATACATAATGATTGATCAGCTGTTTAAATGCTCTTCAGTTATGAAATAACTGTGTATATGTAAGTTCTCGCAGTTCTTATCTGTACGTGCTAGAATCGCAGTAGGAGGCGTGTATAATATTAAGTAAGATTATTTATATTGATAATGGAGTTAAACATATATGTTGCTATATACACTACTTTTTGTTGTGCTTGCGAATAGATTGTAACAATAACATCTATAAAATTTATAGCTTTTTCTATAAATATAAATTTTTTGAATATGTTTTTGTGCTGACGCTATGATTACTAGTCCGTTGATTGAAGAGTGGATTCACTAGATGTGGCAAATTTTGTATACTCTTTTTTCTAAGTTTTTAAAAAATAATCTATTCTGCTTAGGTATACATCATTTATATCGAATTTTCAGTTTTTGTTTTTAATATTTTCAATTGAGGCGTTATGATAGTTTTTTTATCTCTTTGACATATAATTTCTGAGATTTAAAATACGTAAAATAAAGAGCTCAGGCTTTTAGCCTAAAGTTGAAAACATATTTTTAGAAGTAAAAAAATTAACAAAAAATCCATTCAAGTTAATAACCTTATATCTTACTTAATTAATTCTATGCCACATATTTATATATGACATGCCATTAAACCAAAAAAGCAGAAACTTAAAACATAATTTATTTAAAAATCAGCTTAAAACATTATCAAAAAAAAAAAAAATACTTTATCAATAAAAAATATTTTTTTTAGCAGTCCAGGTATCTGGTCTTATGCTACAACGTTACTGAAATTTCAATTAAAAATTTATGAATTAATCATTTTTTTTTTCAATAAATGGCATTTGTTGAAAAAATTATAAATGAAATTAGCTGCTTTTAAAACTTGCAAATCTGACCAAAATATGAATTTGTAGCTTTGTAGCCAAATTTCTCGCAATCTTATATAACCGCTTTAATTTAAAAAAAAACAATATATAATATAATGACTTTTGAATATATTTTCTTATTAATCACACAAAACTTCAAGAATATTTTTATTCAAGTTTGAAAATTTTTGGTCACAGTGGATCATTCTGTGGAAATGCCCATATTAGAATAAATATCAGGAATTCATTTTAATTTAAACTTAAACTTTCGTTTTACCCTCATATATTTAACTAAATTTTTTATTACAATTTTGTTGCTAAAAAAATTACCACGTTGAATCACAGTTTTCTCTAAAATTGCGTAAACATTTTTTTGTACATATTTGCATTAGTAGTTTTAGTTCCAGTGCAGAGTATCCAAACGTCATAATGTTGACTGACCTGAACATGCTCGTTTAGTTGCCATGCTCGCTCTCTTCTGGCGCCTTACACATACACACAACCAAATGTTTGTTTGTATCAGCAATAAATGAGAACAGTGCCGGCGAATAAAATGAAACACGAGAATATCACAAAAATGTTTGTATACAAGAATTTCACAACAATATTTGTATTGGGTGGGCCATCTGTTGGTTTGTTTGAAAATATCATTTTATTCGTAAAGTTAACAACCAAATTATGCTTCAATTGTTGCGTCATCTAAATCTTGTAAACGATCGTCCGCTTTGAACGCGTTCGTTTCAAAATATGATTGTTTAACAACCAAACCAACAGATGGCCCACCCTGCATATAAGATTCTTGATATATACAATACATATGCAATGTGTTTTTTTTCGTTAAACGATTGAAAACGATTTCCTCGTTTGACTATATAAGCTCCACCGCGCATAGGTAATGCCGTCAGTAGTAAAAATCGGGCAAGCCGGGCGGTCGCTTGTAAACCCATAAATTAAAAAAAAAGTGTCCATATTAAAATTGCGTTTGCTGGGGGTATTATTTATAAGCAGCCTGTTGAGCCTTGGCTGCTGTAGTGGCTACAAATTTTTGTTAGTGTTGAATTCGCCGGGACGTTCGCATTTTAATTTCGGACATGCGCTGGCGAAAGGACTTGTGGAGGCGGGAAATGACGTCACCGTGGTGTCATCTTTTCCATTGAAGCAACCGATTAAGGGATATCACGATATTGATGTGCCCAACATAATGAAAGCAATGAGTGGTAGGTAGGTTTGGTTCTTAAGAAACTTTACGGAATTATGTAAAGCATGATCGATCTTGCAGCGGACATTGCCGCCTTGTGGAAATCCATACAGAAACCCTTGGTGCTGAATCTAATCGATCATTATGGTATGGGTTTTCGCCTTACACGCGCGCTTTTTGAGGACGAGAATTTCCAGAAATTGCTACAAAGTAATAGCACTTTTGATGCAGTGCTTTGTGAGACCTTCTACAATGATGCACACTATGGCTTGGCGGAGCATTTTAATGCGCCTCTAATTGGTTTTGCCACGGGTGCGGGTCTAACTTTTATCAGTGATATGGTAAGCTGGCAAAGGAATCGTCACACAAGTGCTCACTAAAACTCACTCTACCTTCCAGGTGGGCTCCCCAGCGCCAGCTTCCTTTGTGCCCCACATAATGCTGCCCTTTAATGATCACATGAACATATGGCAGCGTCTTACTAATGTAGCCTTTTTGGCCTTTGAACGTTTGTTGCTGGACTACCATCATCTGCCGGGTCAGCAGGCACTCTATAAAGAATTCTTTCCGCACAACAAAAACGATTTCTATGAGATGCGCCGAAATGCTTCCTTGGTGCTTATCAATCAACATGTTTCGCTCAGTTTTCCACGTCCCTATGCGCCCAACATGATTGAAGTTGGTGGTTTGCATATTGATAACAAGCTGAAGGACTTACCTGCAGACATAGCCAAGTTTATCAATGAATCCGCAGCCGGCGTTATTTACTTTTCAATGGGCTCGAACCTAAAGAGCAAGGACTTACCCCAAGAAAAGCGTGACATTATTTTGGCCACCTTTCGCGGTCTGAAGCAGCGTGTGCTCTGGAAATTTGAGCTGACGGATTTGCCCAATAAGCCGGACAATGTTTATATATCCGATTGGTTTCCACAAAATGAAATACTAGCTAATGACAAGGTTTTGGCTTTTATCACACATGGCGGACAGCTGAGCACTACCGAGTCCATTTACCATGGCAAGCCTATTATAGGCATACCCATCTTTAGTGATCAGTTCTTTAATATGGCTCGCGCCGAGCAAGGCGGTTTTGGTATTATGTTGGACTACAATTCACTCAATGTGAAAGAGTTTAAGGCGGCCATTGAGCGCATTGTATCCGATCCTTCATACACGGAGCAGGTGCGCTCCATGTCCGATGGTTTTCGGGATCAGCAGCAAACTCCGCTGCAGAATGCCATTTACTGGGTGGAGCATGTTGCTCGACTGAAAGGTGCCAAGTATTTGAAGAGTGCTGCACAGCGTTTGAATTGGTGGCAGTATCATAATGTGGATGTCCTGCTAATCTTGGGCTTGGGAGTGCTAGTGATTGTACTTGGAGTGCCCTTTATCTTGTGGTATTTGTGCAGAGCATTGAGTAGCCGGCGCAATGTGGCTACCAAGTCAAAACAGAGCTAAAATTCTATTGTAATAGAATAAATAAATTTAGTATTAAAAAAAAGCGCTTATTGTTGATTACATTGAAACTGAACTCATTGAAAAATCTACTCTACTTATCAGTTATCGATAACACTAGCTTAAAAATTTAGGGGTTATGGAGTGAACCTTCGTAGGAAAATGATTTTTAGGGTAATTTGGGTTGAGAATCACGAAAATTAAAATTTTTTTTAAGCACCGTTTTCGAGATTTTTTTGAAAAACATATTTTTGGGCACTTTTTTTAAGTTATTCCTTTCTATATCGCTAACAAAATGTTCCTTAGCTACTACAATTCTTACCTGATTTGAAAAAACTTAGACTAGAAATGTTCATAAAAGAATTGTTTTTTATTATAATGCTCAACTTAATTGAAAAATCAACTTAATAAAATTATGAAATTTTGAAAAATAGTCGAACTTCTTTTTATTTTGGTTGCTTGCAATTTCAATCATTTTCACTTAACTTGTTTATATCATTCTATCATATATATCTTTAAAAAGTACTTCAATACCTTTCGATCTAATTGTCGATTTAAAATTTTGTTCACGAAGGTTTTAATTTTCGTGTTTCACGATCCAAAGTTGCCTTAAAAAACTTTTTTTACAAAGGTCCATTTTTAGTGTAAACTAGTGTAATATGATTATCAATCGGAATTTTGCAAAACATAAAAGTATATGTATATTAAAGTTATCGAGATCAAAAAAATTGCTTCACTTTTCGGGTCCATATATTACCTTTAGTCAAATTCGACTAGAAACACTGACTTATTAGTGTTACTTCTAATCTACTTATCTATGGGAAAAAATTACAGAGTTTTTCATTAATCTGAGGAAGCACCAGTTCGGCTAAGCCACATCCTGTCACTACTAATGCCTATATATAGATATATTTAAAAGCCTTATAAATGTCTTCCATAATATAAGTTTTGCAGATGAATATAAAACATATTGACTATGTGTCAAAAAAGCAAGGGATTTTTAAAATGTGTGGACTTATTTTTTATGTTCCTGAGCTTAGCTGTCGAAATGACTCCCATGTTACGAGTTTTTTAATTTTTTTAAAAAGTTTAAATTTTATAAATGTTTTAAAAGCTTTTTACAAAAAGTAACTATGTAGAATTGTTATTTCAAAATAACCTTTCCAAAGAACTTCTCGTTATATCTTTTGATCCTTGTATTAATGCCCTCCAGAATTATTCATAATTTGAATTATCGTTACTCAACGATTTTCAAAAATTCTTTCGTCTGAGAATATGATATTTTAAAGATGATCCAATATAACTGCAGAAGAGTAAACTTAATTTTTCAAAATACTCCATCTTGATTTTTTTTCAAAAATTGTAAAATTGCAAAAAAATCTAGCTAAGCCTATCTGGGCCAAGGAGAATCCTGGTAAATATCGAGAGAAGCCGAAGCATCCTCAAAAAGACACCGTAAAAGACATCATCTGATCAAAATTTGTGAGAATTATGCTATATACACCATCATCATCAATTCGAACTGATACCATTGATGGTAACTGAATGTTTTTTTACGTGGTACTCTGCAAATATTGATGAATTCCAGGAAAACACGATTGCCGGCATTACTATCAGATTTGATGTCATTAGAATTCTTTTTATGGTGCTATTTAAGTTGAAGACCTAAAAACTAAATTATCGAGGAGTTTGATGCGTTTTTAATTTCCAAATAAAAAATACTATCGACAAATTCTTAATATCGTATTGACGTCTTTGAAGGTAACATTTCTTAGATATAATTTGCCACACGTAAATGGGTACGATAAAATTTCAAAATAAGATGCCCAACTTGGTTTCAGAATAAAATATTTTGTATTTATTCATATGGACTTTCCTTGCCCTATATATACCTAGGTTTTGCAATATATAAATTTTTTTTTTTTAAATTTCAATAATAAGCATTAAAGTCTAATTTTGCAGTATTCTAGATGGCATGCGATGACTTCGGACGACTTTGGGATACCGTATACCCCATAATGACATTAAATTAAGTATATTGCTTTTGAACTCTAAAAAATGTTTTTTTACCAAACTTGTTTAAAGGCAGAATACTGGGATAAGGGTTGCTCAGTTAAGCTCTTGAACTTTGTATCCAACTCAAGTACTTGGTATTCGTCCTCCAGCTTCTTTAATACGCTCTTTTTGGAGCTCTTCCTTCACTGCACCCAGTTTTTTTTCATTGTTACCTCTTTGCTCATCGAGTTCTTTTCGGCTTTCGTTGAGCTGATGATTCATATCCATATGTTTTGCATATAATTGCTCAGCTAAGTTCAGGAACTTTGTATCCAACTCGACCAGCTCAGCAGGTAGACTCAAGACTATCAGCAAGTAAATCAATTCTCTCACGCTTTTGTTCGAGTTCGGTCCTTAATTCTTGCACCAGCATGTTAGCGGTTGGGAGATGATGATGATGGGAAATCTGTTTGTGTTTCCTTCAATTTGAAACTGCGAGTTGCGACCTCTTGCATGTGCAATTGTTCCATTTTTACTACCAAAGCAGCTGGAGCTCGTCCCTGCTGCTCATTTTGTGGTGCCGATGGTTCATGGCCCTTAATATGAGAGCTCTCTGGCGACTGTACCAAGTCGTTTGCCTCCTTCAACATAGGTGGCGCTCTACGCTCTTCCTTGATTTGTGATGCCGATGGATCTTGGCCCTCAATATCATAGTTCTCCGGCGACTGTACCAAGTCGTTTGCCTCCTCCAACATAGATGGCGCTCGACCCTCTACCTCGTTTTGTGGTGTCGATGGCTCATGGCCCCCAATATAAGAGTTCTCTGGCGACTGTACCAAGTCGTTTGCCTCTTCCCACATAGGTGGCGCTCGACCCTCTTCCTCATTTTGTGGTGCCGATGGCTCCTGGCCCTCAATATGAGAGTACTCTGGCGACTGTACCAAGTCGTT
The DNA here is from genome assembly GCA_037043745.1 of Chymomyza amoena. NCBI lineage: Eukaryota > Metazoa > Arthropoda > Insecta > Diptera > Drosophilidae > Chymomyza > Chymomyza amoena. The sequence goes on from JBAMAX010003129.1 coordinate 55,338, forward strand.
TGTCTCCTCCAACATAGGTGGCGCTCGAGCGTCTTCCTCGTTTTGTGGTGCCGATGGCTCATGGCCCCCAATATGAGAGTTCTCTGGCGACTGTACCAAGTCATTTACCTCCTCCTTCATTGTTGATGAGTTTGTGTTGGTCGACTTCTAGGTTTTTGCCATTGCTGACGTTCAGTTAAGTTCCTTGAGCTGTTTGATCTCCAAGTTAAGGCCGCCAATCTCATATGTCACATAGACTTGATTTCGTTCATCGTTCGATCAATTCAGTTAAGTTTTGCATCTAAGTCTACGAGATTAGCAGCCAAGCAGTACCTTAAAAAAAATATTTTTTTACAAAACTTGTTTACGGTTTCTTCGTAGACAAACGAAACACTACGAAATTTGTACAAAAACATATTTTTGAGCGATTCAATAAGAGCGTTATGATATAGTAAACCGATTATGATCAAATTTGGTACAGTATTGAGAAACTCTAAAAAAACTGAACACCAGATTTCAATAACGATATTTTATGTTCAAGCAATCGATTTATCCGTATACAACTTTTTTTTCGAGGTCTTCTGAAACGCCCATAGATAAGATATAGATAAGAATATAATTCCTACATCAAAAAAAATAAATTAAATTGACGTCCCTGATATAATAACGCTTTCAAAGTCATTATTTGGTTGCTTCAGCTCTTACTATCTCTGAGATCATAAGGTTGGATATAGGTATTAGACTTTTCTAGTCTCCCTGTTCATATTTTACGTAGCTTTGGGATATCTCCGACATTTCCTTCTTCTCATTATAAGTTAATGGGTATAAAAATATATACATAGTTATTGTAATTTTTTGATTATCTTTATAATATTTTTGAGCAATTTTGTTATATTTTAGCACTCCGTTTTATAGGCTCAGATTTAATTTCGGTTATATAATATTAGCTTAATGGTTTTCAATTATAATTCCCAGCACATTTAACTATTATCCATTTGATAGACTTTAAATCAAAATAAAAAAAATTTTGTGGCTAATTCGAAATGGCTTTTTAATTTGCGTTTTATTGGACACCACATTTTATTGTTAAGATTTACCTTTATCGATAAATTTTCAAATATTTCACCATTAACATCAATCAAAAAATTTAATTACATAGACACGATAACAGAAATTTGTTTTTGATTATATTTTCAAAATCAATTTAAATAGAGCTACTGTTCATATTTCAACATTCTTATTTATTAAATTTCAGCTAAATTTAAATTTTATGCCAATTTAAGTGACACTTTATGTTGTTGTTTTTTTTATTTATCATAATTGTTATTTTTGGCAGTAAAACCAAACACGTGGCTATTGATTGACTTTGATATATAAAAACATATCGAAAACAAAAATAAACGATGGCAATTTGAGTTTGAATGTAAATTGAAATGATGAAGGGAAAAATTTAAATAAGCATCAAGGCATTAAATTGGGTAAAATCAGAGCACAGCATGGGACACATGTTTAGATATATATTTGTCACACGTGCTCAAGTATCTTGAAAATGTAGAAGGGAAATAAAAAGTTTGCGAACAAAGGAAAAAGTCAAAAATTATATGTGAATATTATATTTGAGCGAAAAGTTAGCAGGCTGAAAGTGAAAAGTAAATATATAAGGTATGTATAAGAAAACCCACAAAAAAAAAAGAAAATCCGACTCGAGTTCGAAAAATAGCTGCAGAATGGGCAAATGCCTATGACCTGTTTGCAGACAGTCAATCAATCTAGAACTTGCAAAAATCATATATAATAAGTAACTGGGGGAAACATATATAAAGGTCTATACATATGCATAGTATATAAAATAAAAAAATGGCAAGTTCAAGTTGATTTGTTTTGCAGACAAAATGCTGCTGCACATTGGCAGCCATTTTGCGGAAACGGAAGTTGCGTTTCAATCGAACGTCTGATGAAGTTACAACAACTTCGTCGTACATGTATGTGTGACGTCTGTGTGTCAGCCATTTTGAGTGCAAATAAATTTAGCATAACAATACTTTGCAAATTTTCGTTATTTTTATTTTTTTTGTATTTCCATATTGACAATGCGGCGTATGCGTATTATGATTATGATTTGAAAATAATGCGCATAAATATCACAGCAAGTGTGCTAAAAAAAAAGTTGATTCACAGCACCAAAAAAAATATAAAAAAATAAAGAAAATTTAAATGAAAGTTAATAAATTTGCTGCACAGTTGTTAGAGCGACTTTTGGCTGCCATTGTTATTCCAACTTTTGAGCTTCTAGGCCAGACATAAAAAAAATTTGCATCTTTTATTTTCGTTTTTGTATACTCTAGAGAATGAGGCATTGTGCATTGTAAAAGAAACTTGTAACATTTTAAAAGTAGATAGTGTATAAATCGCTTAGGAAGGGCTTGGTGTAGATTGACTTTGTGGTTGTCAAAATGGTTGAGCTATACCCTGAAGTCGAGCATCTTTCAATTGCTATTTAAAATCTTTATTTTAATAATTAAGTATCTTCAAAACGGAAGCTATTTAAGAGAGCTTTTTCAACAGGAGGCATATATGGCCGAAGGCCGTTTATCTCATATTACATACTATATTAGATATTAAAGAGGGTGTTTTTTTAGAGTTACACAAGCTTAAATCAAAATAAAAAAAGGAATAAATTTTTAATACCAATGAATTAATATTTATTTATTTTATCAAACTCTCGCAGTATTTGCAATTGTTTTTCGCCAAGAATTCTTCGTTTGCTGATTTCCAAATGTTCAATTGTCTCGGGTTTATCAACCCGATAAGTGACATTAAATTTCTGTGGATGTAATTATGTTTCGACAAAAGCTTGTAGATTATCCTCAATCCAAATGCGACAATTATGCTAATTTATGTATCAACCACTAATGGGCTTAATCGGAGAGCAAAATTTCGAATTTAATAATTTTGACGAACGGAACCATTATTTTTATAAAAAATTTCAACAATTTGAAATCGTTGCTCTGGTGTGAGTCTATCTAAAATTAAATTTCAAACTATCAGTTGTGAACCTATAAAAAGCTCGCTGAATTATATTATTATATTAATGATAGCTAACCTTTAGTTTGAAAAAATTAGGGCAAAACGAAGTATATGATGTAGACAAGTAGGGACGTGCGGCGGCTTGGGTCCCAGATTACAGATTACAGCTATACTTTTGATGTTGTCAAGGAATTCATCTACCTTGGCACCGCCGTTACCACCGATAACGATGTCAAGCTGGAGATCAAGCGCAGAAACACTCTTGCCAACAGGTGCTATTTCGGTCTCAATAGGCAATTGAGTAGTAGAGACCTCTCTCTCGCGACAAAACTATCACTCTACAAGGTACTCATCCTTCCAGTGCTTCTTTACGGCGCGGAAACCTGGACCGTGTCGCTAACTGATGCAGCTGCCTTGGGAGTTTTCGAGAGGAAAGTACTGCTCAAGATCTTTGGTCCTATTCGAGTTGGCGATGACTACCGCATCCGTGCCAACCAGGAGCTGTATGAGCTCTACAATGACATAAACTTTGCTCAGCGTATCAACATCCAGCGGCTTCGCTGGCTCGGGCATGTCGTTAGGATGGGTTCGATGCGCTAGTCAGCGGCCGTAGGCGGAGTGGACGACCGTGTTTGCGTTGGAAAGATCAAGTGGAAGGGGCCCTGTCTTCGCTTGGTGTGACCAACTGGAGAAGGCGCGCGCAATGCAGAGGCGCCTGGAGAGATGTTTTAAGGCCGTATTCCGGTAATCGAGTTGTTATGGCCACATAAGAAGAAGAACCTTTTCTTTGCATAAAGCTTGGCATGAATATGGATGAAACTTTAGCCCAGACTACTTGATTCCTGATTTAAAGAATATCTATATATATAAAAGAAACTTATGTTTTACATGTTACGGATGTTCTCATGAACGCATCAATGAATTTCAAATCCGATTTTTGCGTCTTTTAGAGGTTGTCAATACGGAGGTCTTAAGCCTATTGCGATATGTTTGTGTGTAATGGTTCGGGAGATATAGGCATTTGAATAGCATGTGAATATCGGTTTTTGTGTTTGTATTGCCATATACGCAAAATTTGGTATTGTGAATGGCGTATTGTGTCCAACGTATCGAGAGCCATGTCAAAAATTGAATTTGTTGGAAAAAGATTTGCATTTTTGGGATCAAACTTTAGCAGATGCTGTTATTTCTGCTCATCTATATCAAATACATGTCCTATTTGCGATTATTTTGGCAACATGTTTTCCATCAAATCCACCTAAATTGTGGAAAAAATATCAAGATTATTTATCAGAAGATATTTTGTTTCTAGTACCTCAAGCAAAACGTAATCCAGTGATGGAATTTACGCCGGAAGTTTACAATGAAGCTTTAATTTATATTGAAGATCTATGCTTGGCGATGGGTAATAAAGCTTTAGGACAATTGGGAATGCCGTCTCCTAATCGATCAATGCATGATGTATTTCGATTGGAAGAAATGCAACGGATCAAATTAATTATCAATCTAATCGTAATGCCCAGGAACGTGAAGATCGCAATGAACGTCAAAGAATTCGGTTAAGACAGACCCGTGAAGCGCGACATTCGACTAATAATGGTGCAAGTTTGAATCGAGCTGCAAACTAATCTAAAAATTTTATATTTTTCCAGATAAGCTAACTAGAGAATCTTACGATGTTTATTCACTTTAAGAGTATTCAGAAAGTTTGGGCAGGATAACGTCTGCCGGTCCTTCAAACTTAACTTAAACTTTCTACTAGGGATATGAATGTTGAGAACTTTGTGAAAGCTTTACTTGCAAAATGATGAAATTTTAGTCCCGACTACGTGACTCGTGACTTAATGAATATTTAGTGTTTGTACACTCTTCCCGAACATCTGTACCAAATTGTGGGAGAGGCGTAAAGGTTATAAGTGTTTTGCGTGCTCGGCGATTTTTTGCTATTGAAAAATATGGATCAACGGATTTGCATCAAATTTTGTGTAAAAAATAAAATGAGTGCTAAGTAGACGAATCATGGGTATATGGTTATGATATCGAAACCAAAGACCAGTCGTCCCAATGGAAGCGGCCAGAAGAGCCAAGACCGAAAAAAAAATCGCCGAGCACGCAAAACACTAATAACCTTTACGCCTCTCACAACCAAATAAAAAATGGCTTTCCTTTGAAATTTTGTACAGATGTTCGTGAAGAGTGTACTAAGACAACAAAAGGGAAAATAAAAAAATCGATAATCGAAAATACGTTGCCCGCGAAATTTGAAAAGTCGCCTTACTTTTTGAACACACCTCGTATATTAATTTCTTAACTTTTTGTTATTTATTTATTTTGTTTTAATCTATTTATTTATTTATGTTTTTATGCAATTACTTTTAAATGCACTTTTTATTTATTTATTTTGTGTTATTTATTTATTTTTGGTTATTTATTTATTTTTTGTTATTTATTTTTTGTTATTTTTTGTTAATTTATTTTTTTTTTGTATTTAGTTAATTATTTTTACTTATTTATTATTTTTTATTTAGTTATTTTTTAAGTTTGTTTATAGTATAGTTTTTAATAATTTTTCAGTTTTTTTTTTAATTGACAAGTTTTAAAATCTAATTCTAATTCATCTTCAGTCATCCTTAAAGTGGAATATAATGTAGCCTTTGGTTGTCTGGCTGGAAGCTGTGGCATTTTTAAAAAAGTACGATTTGTGACGAAGAAGATTTAGTTTTATATTTAATATTTTTAGATTTTTTGAAGGTTTGCGTTTCGGATGTAAAGTTGAATATGCCATAGTTCGCAATTGTAGGCTGTCTGTATTATATGTCCTTTAGTTTTTTTTTTTAAATTTTGCTCTAACTATAACTTCAGAGTTTCAAAATTAGCAAAATCTTTTAAACATGATTCCTCTCCCTGACTCTCAAAAGATTTTCCTACTTTAGTCCTGACTCACTATTCAAAATCTTTTCTTACTTCTCGTATGTATATATTAGTTTCTTAGGGAGTAGAATCTTTTGTTTAACAGATATTCAAAACTAATGGGAACTACTAACTATTTCTAGTATAGTTCCGGAAGGCTTCTGGTAGAGTAAGCTCTACATACATTTTTACTATAATGCTTCTTTGAACCCCCCGCCATTTTACTCCATTTTTGGATACTCTACTCAGTACCTTCACCTAGATGCACTGCACATAACCTATCAGCTATCTTAGTTATGTTAGAGTATACAAGCTGCGGCTTTCTGTTTTTAACTTTCTCTTTTGGATTACAACTTGATTGTGTATATTTCCTTCTTTTTTTTGCTGCTGTGGCAGACTTAATGGCGCAGTAACGTAATTAAAAAAGGCATTGCGGCTGTCACACTTTTTATTTGTACCGTTGATATACAAAGCACTCATCTACATATATACACACAGATACACACACACACACACATAAACTGTGCTGCAGAGATTGCGACGAGCTGACAATCACACAATGACAATGGCGCACAATGGCGCCGACGCATCCCCGAGATTCGGCTATGTGGGATTTGAGGCTGGGCTGAGTTTTGGTAACCATCGACTGCAGCGGCGTGCAAATTGATTGCGATTGTTGAGTTGATTGGCAGGAGAAGCACGAACACAGATACACACACATACACAGAGAGCTGCAGCATTTTACACACATATTCACACTCACACCTACATGTATTTACGAGCGTCGCTTTGTGGTTTGGAATTATTTTGCTTACTTTTTTTATTGTCATGTTCCTTTTTTGATGTCGTTTAAATTAAGTTCGTTTTGTCTCTTGGCTTTGGTTCTTTGATGTTGTTCAAAACAAACTACAAGATGATAGTTGAAAAAGTCCTATGACAGTTTTGTGTGTGTATGTATTGTAGATGACAGTTTACAATTTAGTTCGTTGGGAATTAATTTTAAAAAAATATATTTTAAAAAAACGGCAATTTTTCTCTAAAATTTAAATAACCCGAAAAAGTGTGGCCTAATGATGATGTGATTTGAGCAGGTGAGGATACAGGATTTGGTTCTGGAGGTTTTTTTTTAATTCGAGAGTTGCGTATAGGGTGGGCCATCTGTTGGTTTGTTTGCTAATTGCATTTTATTCGTAAACTTTTCAACGCATTTGGAGAAGTTTATACACCAAATGCAAGCTTGAAACTAATCAGGATCCCAAATCGATAACCATTCCCATGGATGAAAAACTGGATATATGAGCAAAACACACCAAAATGCATATTTTGACACTTGTAAACCTCATAAAAATGAGGCGTACGAGATGACAAACTTTTGTGGAAAACAGTTGAACCCCCTTAGCGTGGTAGTTGGCATCTTTCGGAAGTTCGAGAGTTGTGTATAGGGTGGGCCATCTGTTGGTTAGTTTACTAATTGCATTTTATTCGTAAATTTTTCGACATATTTGGAGAAGTTTATACACCAAATGCTAGTATGAAACTAATCAGGATCCCAAATCGAAACCTTTCCCGTAGATCAGACAATGGATATATGAGCAAAAAACACCAAAATGTATATTATGACATATATAAACCTCATAAAAAAGAGGCGTAAAACGATATTTACAGCGCAGAATCAAAAAGATGCTGAACTGTTTTGGAGAATGGTTGAACCACCTAAGCGTGGTAGTTGGGATCTTTCGGAAGGGTCTGACATTTTATTTCAGTCGCCTGTAAACTTTTGCTAAGAAAAATCTCAATCAGCGCTACGAAACACAATTTTACGGCAAAATCAGGAAAACCTCGACGAAGTTCCGAGAAATTATTTCCTACTCCAAGAACAAGTTGTTTTGGGAGAGCAGAGAGCTCGACGAAGAAGATCAGCTAGGATTGATATAAATGAATTAAAATTTACAAAATTTAGGGTGGTCGAATGAGCATTCGTGTAAAACAGTTTTTAGGAAAATTTTGGGTCAAGAAACACGAAAATTGCAATCTTTCGTCTTTTACGCTGATACAAAATGTTCTTCACGAGATACTAACTGAAAAAGTGCCCAAAAAAATTTTTTTTTTTAAATCTTGTAAACGGTGCTTGAGAAAAAAAGGTTGCCATTTTCGTATTTCTCGACCCAAAATTACCCTAAAAACACTTTTTGTAGGAAGGTTCATTTTTCGTGTAAACTAGTGTTATTTATAGGATTTAATAAGATAAAGTCAAAAGAATTTCGAAAATTTGCGAATGATGTGCTCCAAGCCTCTTATTGTGCTTGAGATTCTGTCCAAAACAGGGTTGCCACGTGGCTCCGCAGTTCAGTTCTGGCAAGGTCGGACTTCTTTCTCTTCTCGTTGCTCAAAGTGGATCTGATGTGAAACTTTCGTAGAAACGGTCCAAGGGGCTATAATGAAATTTTGGAAGGGAATCTCAGAAAGCGAGTTCCAGAAGGCGTGGAAATCGTGTTAAAACTCTTGTAAGCAAAAGGTTGCTATTTTGAAAAATTTAGGGTACTTGTAACAATTACTTTAATACAAAAAATTCAAGTCCCTGTATATGTGGTTAAAATCACTCAGAAGATACAATTTAGTCCAACTTTCATAAAACGATCTTCTCTGCAATAAACACTTTCGTATAACGAATTTGTTTCTTATACAAATACGAGGGTGGGTTGATAAGTTTCCGGCCTGACCAAGAAAAACAACGTTTTTAAGAATCGTTTTTTTTTATTTCTCAACATAATCTCCTCCAAGGCTGATACATTTCTCATAGCGGTGTTCTAGTCTAGTAATGCCATCTCTATAGACTGATTCGTCAAGCTCCTCAAAATACCCATTTACAGCTTCGATTACTTCTTCATTGTCCACAAATCTCTTACCGCCAAGCCATTTTTTGAGGTTAGGAAACAGATAATAGTCGCTCGGGGCTAGGTCTGGTGAGTAGGGAGGTGCGGCATCAATTCAAACTTCAGATCGTTGATTTTAACCATCGCAACGATTGACTTGTTCGCTGGGGCGTTATCGTGATGAAACAAGATTCATTTCTTCGCCAGATGAGGTCGTTTAATTTTCACCTCGTGGCTCAAACGTTGCAATAATTCTGCGTAGTATTGACCAGTGATAGTTTTACCCTTTTCAAGGTAATCAATGTATATAATACCTCTTGCATCCCAAAAAACAGTAGCCATAACCTTGTTCGCTGAGAAAATTGTTTTTGCCTTCTTTGGAGTTGGTTTCCCTGGTCCAATCCACTGTTTAGACTGTTCTTTAGTTCTTTAGGAGTGTAGTGGCGGACCCAAGTTTCGTCAACGGTTATGAATCGACGCAAAAATTCGCTTGGATTACGCTTATACAACGTCAAATTGGCGGTAGAAATGTTTTTTCGAATTTTGAATTTTCAAGGAAAACACAGAGGTGTCTTGTTCGAGAAATTTAGTGGACTCTGCAACAATTACTTTAATACTAAAAATGGCGAGTCGGCCTGTATACTATGGCTACAAGCTCATCTTAGAAGATGGTACTATAGTACGCCACCTCTATGTAGCGATCTAGTCGCTGCCATAAACTCTTGCGTCAGACCGGAAACTTGTCAATCCAGCCTACAGATATCACTATATAATAATTTTTTTAAAACAAATACCTTATAAACTAAGCCAGTTTTGTGCTCCCGTGGGAAGCATTTATTTAAAGATATTTTTGACTATATATAAAAATTATTTTTTTCTAAATATTATTTAATTTATATTTAAAGTTTTTATACAACTCCTATATGTCGCCTCCTTTAGCAGCTGTGAGTCGTTTAGCTCCGCCATTACTTGATATTATTTTTAATTTCCCAAAGAAAATAATTAAAAATTCGTAGTCTTAAAATTTATATTTACAAGAAATGTTTCAAGCTTCGCCAAATACTTCAGATTTTATGTAGATGACTTCTAAAAAACTACCAACGTAGTAAATTTTATACTGCGCATAAAAACTTTACTTCTGTCAAATGTTTTTTCTGCTTTAAACAAACTTTTAAAGTTTTGTTATAAAAAATATTTTTAGTTTTTATGTGCGAAAATTAAGCTGTATTTTGTTCTCGTTTTTTATGCGACTTTAAATTTTACAATTCTTTTTAGTTGTTTGTTAATATTATAGCTGCAGATGTGTGCGTAAGCAAATACATATACATATACCTACACATACTTATAAGCCTTTTTTTGCATATATATTTATATCAATTCGATTTAACAGATATTTTTATACATATATTTTTTAAAATGGCTGACATTGATGCAATGCTTCCAGTTATTAATAAATGCATACTTTCAGGCTATGTCGGCAAAGGCAATGACCAAAAAGGATTAAAAAATGTATATATGTATTTATAAATATTAAGCTATTAGGGGTGTTATTTACATTGCGAAGGTTGGTTAAGAAGTTTTGTGATTGGAAGAAATATATTTATTCTTTTTATTTTTTAAGTTAGAACAGCAAATATGTGACATCAAACGACGACCAGTTTTGCATAATTTAAAAGATTTTTTTGAAACATATTTTTGGATTTTACCATTTGTAAAATTTTTAATTATTTTATAATTTTATGAATTTTATGAAATTTATGAATTTTAGGATTTAAAAATATTTATGAATTTTATGAATGTTTATGAATTTTATGAATATTTTTATGAATCTTAATGATCTAAATTTTCTGATTTCTAATTGTATGAATTTTATTAATTTCATAAATTTTATGAATTTTTTAATATTTTTGAATATTTTGAATTTTATGAGTTTTATGAATTTTATGAATAGTATGAATTTTATGAATCTGAAGAATTTTATAAATTCTATGAATTTTTTGAATTTTATGATTGTTGATTAATTTTATAAATTTTATGATTCTTATAAATTTTATAAATCATGAATTTTATGAATTGTATGAATTTTATTCATTTTATAAATTTTATTATTCTAATTAATTCTATTATTTTTATTAATTTTATGAATTTCTTGAATTTTTTGATTTTTATTAATTTTGTAATATTATAAATTTTATTTGTTTTATTAATTTTATTGAATTAATAATTTGATTAATTTTATGAGTTTTATAAGATTCATTCATTTTTTAATTTTATGAATTTTATGAATGTTATGAATTTTATGAATTGTATGAATTTTATGAATCTGAAGACTTTCATAATTCTATGAATTTTACTAAATTTTATGAATTGTATGAATATTATGAATCTGATAAATTTTATGAATTTTTGAATTTTATGGATTTTATAAATTTCATTATTTTAATTGATTCTATTACTTTTATTAATTTTTATTAATTTTATGCATTTTTATTTTTACTAATTTTGTAATTTTATAAATTTGATTAGTTTTATTGAATTTATTAATTTGATGAGTTTTATAAATTTAATTAATTTTTTGAATTTGATGAATTTTTATTAATTTGATGAAATTAAAGAATTTTAAGAATTTTATGAACTTTATGAATTTAAAGAAAATTATTAATTGTTATGACTTTTATTAATTTTTGTGATATTTATGAATGTTACGAATAATATGAATTTTTTTTAATTTTTATTTTTATAAATTTTATGAATTTTGTGGTTCTTATGATTTTCATTATTTTTATTAATTTGATTAATTTGACTAATTCTATAAATATTATTATTTTGATTAGATTTATTAATTTTATTAGTTTTATTTGTTTGACTAGTTCTATTAATTTTATTAAATTTATTATATTAATTTGAATAATTTTATTAATTTGATTATTTTTATTAATTTTATTACTTTGATTAATTCGATTCATTTGATTCATTTGATTCATTTGATTCATTTGATTCATTTAATTCATTTGATTCATTTGATTTATTTGATTCATTTGATTCGTTTGATTCATTTGATTCATTTGATTCATTTAATTCATTTGATTCATTTAATTCATTTGATTCATTTGATTCATTTGACTCATTTGATTCATTTGATTCATTTGATTCATTTGATTCATTTGATTCATTTGATTCATTTGATTCATTTGATTCATTTGATTAATTTGATTCATTTGATTCATTTGATTCATTTGATTCATTTGATTTATTTGATTTATTTGATTCATTTGATTTATTTGATTCATTTGATTCATTTAATTCATTTGATTCATTTGATTCATTTGATTCATTTGATTCATTTGATTAATTTGATTCATTTGATTCATTTGGTTCATTTGATTCATTTGGTTCATTTGATTTATTTGATTTATTTGATTCATTTGATTTATTTGACTCATTTGATTCATTTGATTCATTTAATTCATTTGATTCATTTGATTCATTTGATTCATTTGATTCATTTGATTCATTTGGTTCATTTGATTCATTTGATTCATTTGATTCATTTGATTCATTTGATACATTTAATTTATTTGATTCATTTGATTCATTTGATTCGTTTGATTCATTTGATTAATTTGATTCATTTGATTCATTTGGTTCATTTGATTCATTTGGTTCATTTGATTTATTTGATTTATTTGATTCATTTGATTTATTTGACTCATTTGATTCATTTGATTCATTTAATTCATTTGATTCATTTGATTCATTTGATTCATTTGATTCATTTGATTCATTTGGTTCATTTGATTCATTTGATTCATTTGATTCATTTGATTCATTTGATACATTTAATTTATTTGATTCATTTGATTCATTTGATTCGTTTGATTCATTTGATTTATTTGATTTATGTGATTTATTTGATTCATTTGATTCATTTGGTTCATTTGGTTCATTTGATTCATTTGATTCATTTGATTCATTTGGTTCATTTGATTTGTTTTATTAATTTTAGTTAATTTATTAATTGTATAAATTTTATTGATTGTATTAATTTGATTAGTTTCATTAATTTTATTAATTTTATTCACTTTATTCGTTTTATTCAATTGTTCATATATTTATTTTATTCATTTTATTAATTTAACGCATTTTATTTATTTTATTAAAATTATTAATTTAAATCATTTTATTAATTTCTTAGTTTCATTAATATCATCAATTTGATCACTTTTATAAATATTATTCATTTTATTCATATTATTAATTTCATTAATTTTTCAAAATTCTCTAAGCCACTCTCAAACTTATCAAGCCACCCTCTGACATATAGTTTGGTTTTAAACTTTTTTATTAAATTTTCCTGCGCAATTTTTAATACAAATACACACACACACACAATATTAAATCAAATAATGCAATTGCAAAATTTTTTTTTTCTTCGTTTTATTTAAATAAAAAAATTGTTTTTTTTTTTTGTTGCATTGCATATTGATAGCTTGTTACAGGGTTTGCATTGTTTGCAATTAGTTTGGGCCAACTTGATTGAAGTTGAATGAAAGCAAACACAGTGCCTGAAATATGTTTTGTGCTACAAAGTCGTTGCACTTTAATGGAAGCTAAATAAAAATGGAGTGACAGCGAACAAGCGAGAAATAAAAGATGGAGAGAGCGTTAAAGAGAGATTTAGTCTGAGAAAAACTGTTTGTTGATGACTGTACTTAATAGCTTGCGACATATTTAACATTTTATAGCAGCTGCTTAACTGTCAGTGATTGCAATGGCGCCAAAGCTTGTTATTTTATGCTCCGTCCAAGCCCCTTGGCAGTGCGCCCCTGGTCCAAATCTCCAAGACAAAAGCCATCAAATTTTGTTGTGCGGGCTTCTTGCCAACATACCATCAAGTTTTAAGTTTTTTCGGAGCGATTTTTTTGTTTTTTTGTTTTGTTGTTGTTGCCATTTTGTTTTTTGTGCCAAGTTGCTGCTTATTTTGGTTGGCTGACTGCGTTCTTTGAAATATTAAAATTAATAATAAATGTTGAAGGCATTTCTTTTGTTGTTTTTAATATACAGGGTTGTTCTGGATTTCAAATTTTTTTATAAAGCCAAAAATTTAAGCTCCAATTTTTGTCAGCACATTTCCCTAAACAATTTCTAAATACCATAAAACTACTAGATCGCTAAATATTATATATAAAATTTATTTTGATATATTGTGGAGAACAATTACTTTAAATTAAAAAAATAAAATTTGTATTTTATCAAAAATTTAAGTGATATAATAAAAAAAAAAATAACTGCGCTTCTCCAGCGCTCGTCTTTAAACTCCAAAAATATAAACAAGTTTAAATCAAAAAATGGCGGACGTAAAGTCGGGCGCGGACGACTTTAGGATACCCTGTACCACTAGCTTGTAATAAAGTCCGATTTCTTCACAAAAAACCAAAAACAGAAGAATTTTTAAGCAAAAATTTTTTTTTTGACCGATCGTTCCTATGGGAGCTATATGATATAGTCAACCGATTTCAATAAAATTTGACACAATGCTTAAATACCTTAAAAAAGATCTGAATGCCAAATTTATTTCAAATATCTTTACAAACAAACAAAACACATCGAATTTTGTATAAAAAACGTGTTTTTGGACCGATTGGTCCTATGGGAGCTATTTGATCTAGTCAAACGATTTGGATTAAATTTAATACAGTGCTTGGAACTATAAAATACTCACGAATGCCAAATTTGGTCCCAATATCTTAACAAACAAACGAAACACAACAAATTATTTTAAAAAATCGATTTTTTGGAAGATCGGACCTATGGGAGCTATATGATATAGTCAACCGATTTTGTTCAAATTTGGCATATTGCTTAAGTGGTCTAAAAAATTTCCAAACGCCAAATCTGGTTAGGATATCTTTATTAAAAAACGAAATATAGCGAATTTTTCTTTAAAAAAGTTATTTTGTCCGATCGGTCCTATGGGAGCTATATGATATAGTCAACCGATTTCGATCAAATTTGGTGCAGTGATTGGGAACTATAAAAAACTTTCGAATACCCAATTTGGTTACGATATCTTCATAAACAAACGAATTATTCATCTAAAACGCTTTTTTTTGTCGAGGTCGTCTCAAACACCCCCATGGGAGCTATATAATTTATCCCCGATATCAAAAAAATAAAATAAACTTGCCTCCTATGGAATAATATGGGATCTAATGTGAAAGTTTGGTAACTCTAGCTCTTACCATCTCTGAGATCTAGGCGTTCACACGGACGGACAGACGGACGGACAGACGGACAGACGGACATGGGTATATCGACTTCTCTATTCACCCTGATCATATTTTAGGTAACTTTGGGATGTCTCCGACGTCTCCTTCTATATGTTACATACATTTTCGGCTTGCACAAACTTAATATACCCTTGGACCATACGGTACAGGGTATAATTAATGATAATAACTTAAGTAATATGGATAATATTGTAATTTAGTTGCCTTTTTAATGGAATTCTCGATAAAATAAGTCTTTCTTATTAAATGAAATATAAAATTATTTTATGCTTAATATCTATCTAAATTTAATAACCTAATTTTTTAAACTGGCAAAGCATTTTGCTACGAAAATGCATACAAATTTGAACATTTTTTTTCAAAATAATAATATTACATATATGCATATCTATTATATTTAAGTCGCCTTTTTTCTCCCTTATTATTTAAAATATAAATTTATTTTATTCCTAATATCTAAAAATCCTTTGCCAAACTGAATGAACTGATTTTTGAATTTAACGAAACTTTTTGCTACGGAAATGTCTACATATTTAAAATTTTTTTTCAAAAATAGTAATATATTTTATTTAATATTTTCGTTGCCTTTTTTATGGAATTCACGAGAAAATTAAAATCTCTCTTATTATTTAAAAAAAAAAAATTATTTTATTTCTAATATCTAAAAATCCATTGCAAAACTTAATGACCTAATTTTTTAATTTAACTTTTTGCTATGGAAATGTCTACAAATTAAAATTTTTTTCTTCAAAAAAACAATTTCTTTTTCAATTTTTATAATTCATTTGTTTTTAACAGAATCTGAAATTCAATTAAAATACAAAAATTACACAAAGCTTTTTTTCCGAAAAAGGGTTCCTCACTGCGACCAAAAGTTCTTTTGTACCATACCCAGAAATTACGCCAAAAGACTTTCCCCTTTCCGCATGAATAGCAGTAGGTCTTTTGCTGGTATTGACCTGAGATGGAAGGGGCTAATTCCGCTCCTTTCCCATGTGACAGGCTCTGTCCCATACCAGCGCTGGGCAGTCACAGAGAATATGTCTGGTGGTTTCATCGTCTTCTAGAGCAGAGCCTGCACTCTGAACAGTCCGATAGGCCAATTTTTTGTCTTGTAGATGGTCACTAGCAGTGTGGTGGCCAGTATAGGTAAGCTACCAGGAGCTTCAGCTCCGCTCTGCCAAGACCTTTTGCCACGATCCAGAGGTTCGAGAAGCACCTTTGCTTGACGAAGCTCCGAAGGGAGAACCAGTATCTCCTATGTGCTCCTGCAGGCCTTTTGTCTAACATGGTTTTGATTGTGGACCAACTAATACCACAAAACGGCGCAGGAGATGTAGTCAGGGTGGAGGCACGCTGTCGTGCTAGATCGTCAGCGATCGTGTTACCATCCACTCCGAGTGTCCAGCCACCCAACATCGCACGACTTTGTTCCGGGCGGACAGGGTTTGGAGGTAGTTAAGGCATTCTTTAACCATCCTGGAGGAGATGCTCCAGGATAATAATGCCCTAATAGCAGCTTGGCTATCTGAATAAATTTAGATGTTTGCACCCCTAGTTCCCTTGAGAAGGATACTAAGGGCGCAGATCTCTATGGCATGAATCTCCGCTTGAAAGACGCTGGGCCAGATGCCCATTGCGGTAGAGATTCTGATGTTGTGGGTCCAACGATGCCAACACCTACACCCTGCTCAGTTTTGAACCCATCCGTGAACCATTGTTGCCACCGGAGGTTTGCGCATGACCAGTGTCACTTGCTAAGAGTCCAGATTGATCTGGCTTCGTAGTAGACTCAGCATGGCAGACTTTTTGATGAAAATGTTCAGTGGTCTGAATCCAAGGACTGGCTCCATGGCAGCTGTCGGACAGGTACGCATCGCTCCCGAGAGAGATATGCATACTAGTCTTTGAAGCTTGCTGCATTTCTTAAGGGCCACATTTTGCTGCGTCTTGGGCCACCACACTATGGTTGCATATGTGACGATAGGCCGCACCATCATACGGTATATCCATTCTATAATATGAGGGCTGAAGTCCCATGTGCTGCCAAAGAATTTTCTACAGACCCACATGGCTCGAGTAGCTTTGTAGAGCACTTGTTCTAAGTGGGAGTTCCAGTTGAGTCGTTTGTCGAGGACCACACCTAGATATTTGACCTGTTCTGAATACTCCACCTTAGTGTTATTTATAACAAGATTTTGAAGCTGCATGTTGTATCTCTTCGTGAAGGGAACAATCACAGCTTTTTGGGGGTTGATGCTAAGCCCTTCAATTAGACACCAGTTTAGGAAAATTTGAAGAGCATTATCTATCATCTCACTATGATGGCAAAAAATATAATAATATTCACATTACTAATGCTTTCACTGGCAAACATTATATTTTTACAATTACAAGAACTTTTTTTGTTATTTATTATAAAAAAAATTTTATATTTTTTGTTTTATATTTTTTTTACTATTGTTGTACCATATCAATTTTATTCATGTTTTCAACACCTATGAAGAGTTTTTTTTTTTTTAATGGGTTGGATATAAACAATTTTTTACAGACTATTAAATAATAGTAGATCAAATTAAATTGAAGGCTAAATTAAAGAAAAATTTAAAATTTAAACAAAAATTATATGTATAATATATATAATAATATATTCAATATCTTGAAAATTTTAAATCTTCTTTATAATAAAATTATAAATTTAAAACTCTTAAAAATGTAATATTTTTTATATCAATTAAGAAAAAAATTTTTTTATTCTTGAATATGCCCGGTTTTGGCGCTTTATTAATTTCATCTATTTTCTATATATATTTTCAAATAACCTGGGCTTTCACTCAATATGCACTTTTAAATTCCATAAAAAAATTACTTCCGAAAGCTCTTATACTTTTTCCGGTCAGGACAACGTTTTCCCGTTCCGTAGTTAACCGATTTCAAATTTATTTTAATTTTTGAAAAAACTTCAAGCTTTTTGTGATTTGGGAAATTAAGAACATTCCCCCTCTTTGTTAATGTTTTTCAGCGGTTGCTGCGCTGCTTTTGCAATATAAAGTCTTCATTATGCAACGCATTTTTGTGTTGTCTACTTTTGGGCGCCCTCTCTCTGCCTCTCTTTGCTGCTCTCTCTGCCGCTTTCTCTTCCGCTCGTGAATGCCTTTTGGCTGTGATTTTTATTTGTTTTACTAATATGCTCTCAGTTGTTCGCTCAGTTGTTTGGCTTTTTGGTTCCACTTTCGTTTTTCTGGTAAATTAATTTTTATTTAACTGTTATTGGCTACAATTTTTATGTTATTTTTATTATTATTATTTGCTTGCGCTATTTCCATGTCTGCCAAAACAACAACAACAACAGCAGCAACAGCAAAAATTGGCGCTAATTTGTTTTTAAATTATTTAACAATTTCTGACTGCGATTCCAAGTCGTTTGGCAATGTTCCTTATCGCCCGCCGGCTGCCAAAAATGCGTCCACTGTGAAGTTCCAGCTCGGAATAATCTAATTAGATGCTGCTACAGACTGACGACGCCGATTTGTTTTATGCCACTTTTCCTGGCAACAGTTGGCGCTAATGTGTGCCAAGAAAATCTTCTAGCTGGCTTTGGTTTGGCTTTTCCGTTGATTCTCCTTTTTTTTCTTTCTAACACTCTTGGCCGGCTCCAAATTGGCTAAAACAAATGAAAAGCTTGGCTAATAATTTTCTTTTCGATATGCAAAAACACATAAATTGCCTAGAGGCAATGGCTAAGGTTATAAAACATGAAAATTCAGCACAAACAAAGCTAATTTCGTTGATCTAAACTGATTGCTAAGATAATTTATTCGTCCATTTGCAGTAATGATGTTTTGCCAAAGATGGCCGCCAAGTGACAAAATGGAGGCGGACAGAGTGTTGATGGAAATCTATTTCATTGGGTTGAATGAGAGAGTAGTTGAAAGTTTTATAGACTTTTAATATATTTTTAATCTTTAGTTAAGGTAATTGTATAATTTATGAAGCAGTTCAAAGTTTTTTGAAGGAAAATAACAATAGCGAGTTATAAACTTTATAATTTTAAAGATAAAACTTGAAAGTAGAGCTAACCTAACTTTCTAATTGAACCAAAAAAAAAAGAAGACAAGCTTTTGAGTGATAGCCTAACAATGAGTTATATATCCTCTGTCAAGAGGTAGAGGAGGAGGAAATAGTGGAGCATCTCCTGTGTGGATGCAGAGTACTATGCAGGAGGAGACTGAGTACCCTAGGTTCCGTAACTCTTGGGAATATTTCTGAATTCGATGGAATCAGAATAAACAAGATTAATTCGTTTATTAAATCGACAGGTTGGTTCAAAGAGGATACAGGAGATTAAGGACTTACTCAAGTAGCATCACAACGGGCCTTTCGTAGACCTAGGTGTGTCGGAAGACAACCCCTTCTACCTACCTACATGCCAACCTATATATCCTTCAATTGACACTTTTAGTGAGTAAACGAATTAGTCTATGAATGATAGAATGAATGAGTGAGTGAATGAGTGAATGAGGAAATAAATGATTTAATTAATGAATGAATAAGTGAATGAATGAATCAATGAGTGAATGAATGATAAATGAATGAGTAATCAAGTAATAAGTCAATGAAGGGTGAATGAATGAGTGAATGTATGAATGAATGACTGAATGATTTAATGAATGAGTGAATAAATGGTTGAATGAGTGAATGAGAGAATGAATAAAGGAATGGATTTGTGAATGAATGAGTGAATGAGGGAATAAATGAGTGAATCAATGAATGAATAAGGGAATGAATGAATCAATGAGTGAATGAACGAATGAATGAGTGAATGAATGATAAATAAAAGAGCAATGAAAAAATCAACGAACGATTCAATGAATGAGAAATGATCGAATGAATGAATGAGCGAATGAATGAATGACTGAATGAATGAATGAATGAATGACTGAATAAATGAATGAACCAGAATTGTATCCACAGGGATCATCCAGAAAGCTTGGCTTATTACTAGAGTAGTTTACTACCTGCCTATTCAATCATTTTCCAACTGAGGAACACTATTCCTCAATCTCAAATGTACGACTCACAGCATGCATACAAAAAAGGCAGCTTTACTGAGACGGCTCTACATTCGGGGATCTCGAGAATTGAGAAGTCACTTCATCATTAAGACTAGCCACTAGTTGGTGCTTTTCACATTGAAGGTGCGTTTAATAATGTCACACCCAACACCATCACAGACGCACTGTGGTGACTCAGGGTGGACGGCTAGTCATTCTCATTGCTCAAATGCAGAGTCATCCAAGACTCTCTTGGCTCTTCCAGTGTCGTAAGATAAGCCAGTAGGGGTGCACCGCAAGGCTGAGTCCTGTCCCCCTCCCTTTGGAACGTCGCCATAAATGGACTTCTGCGTACATTGGAGGGGGGTAGATGCAAAAAAACTGCATACGCAGATAACGTAGCAGTTTCCTTCTCGGGTAAATACCCCAAACTCTCTGGGAACGTATGACCAAAGCCCTGCGTACGCTGTCGGAATGGGCCACGGCTAGCAGATTGGGGGTAAATCCAAATAAGACAAAGCCACACCAGGAAGCATAAGCTTCCTTCTCTTAATGGCACTGCTATACCATTTAGCTACTCAGCCAGATACTCAGCCGGGTTAGTCCTAGACAGTCCACTGGACTGGAACCTGAATACAGAGATCGCAGAAAAAAAGCTACGATCGCTTTATACGCTTGCAAGAAGGCCATTGGACTTAAATGAGGCATGTCCCCAAACAAGCTGGACGACCGTGTAGGCGGAGGTGTCTATGTTGAGGATTTCAATGTTAGAACTGCTTTCCGACTCCCGGACTACTGCAGTGTCTTTTAGGTAGAGGTCACTGCAATGTAGGAGGCTTTAATAACAATAAGAAACCGAAATACGAACATTTGCATCTACTCGGACAGCCAAGCGGCTATTAAGTCCCTAGTTTCGAGGACTTTGTGTATGAAGTCAGTAAATAACTTCCGCTTGTCTCTAGGGGAGATGGCTGAGCCGTTTTCAATTCATCTCAAATGGGTCCCAGGACATAGAGACTTCGAGGGCCACTTTATTGTGGTAAACTAGCTAGACAAGGAACTACCAGTATCCTTCTTCAAGACAAGGAGGGCCTGAGTATACCCATGGCCAGCTGTAAACTGAGAATACGAAATTTTTTCGCTCTCTGTGCAAATAAAACGTGGAATCGGACATCGACCACGTGTAAGATCCCAATCTCAACTGCCGCAACAACCTAACCTGACCTAAAGATAATTAAATTTTTTGAAGTAAAAATTATAGATTATATGTAAGACTTAGCTTAAGCTAAATAATATCCTTGGGTAAGTAGGTAAGTCGACTGGCCTAGGCAAAAAAAAAAATGTTTTGGTCTACTTTAAGTTATTTTTTATCTCATCTAGCACAATCGATAAAAAGCTGCTTTCGTTCTGCAGACCCAAAAATTGTATTCCATATTTTTGCGCAGCTCCTTTTGAGTCCTGTAGCTGTGACATGCACAAAAGCCAATTAAAAAATATTCTCCTGATTTCTGCTAAAGTTGAAGCTGTTTAAAAGAATGTCAGGCTCAACAGATATTTCCTTTGGCTGTAAACATATCGCCTTTGGAAGTGCGCATCAAGGCATGCAATTCTTATCGATATATGTTTTCCATTGAGTGACTGAAGTCCTTATGCGGCGCCTGTCAGTCCTTCAGTCTGTCAGTTTGTCAGGCTGTCAGTCCTGCCTGCTTATAACGGCTATTTATAATGAAATTATAAAAGTTACGCTAGGTAGTCGGCGCCTTTCATCAACTCAATTGGCAATTAAAGTTGTTCAGAGCGGCGTAGAGAGGCGGCTGGTAATGCCTGGCCTGGTCATGATAATGACGATAACGAGGCGACGGCCATTGCATACACATATGAGCATGACAACAATGGCGAACGGAAAGAAGCAGACGGAGACGACGACATGGTAAAAGAATGACAAAAAAATAAAGAAAATGGTAGAAAAAAGCAACATAAAAGGGAAGCCAAGCAATGACTGTGCTGTCCTGACATGACGTCCACAATGTCCTGCTCAGCGGTTGTGGTCCTTGTCATTATCATTGTTGTGGTTGTTGTTGTTGTTGGCAGCAGCAGCAGCCGCCATTGCTCGACATCTGACGGTAAATTAAAAAGCATAAAGCTCTTGCCAAAGAAACTGTACGAAAATTTATGCAGCACTTGCATATTAAACGTGTGTTAAATATTAGAAGAGCATGCAGCTATCAGTCGCTCTCATTCTTGCACCAACGCATACCAATACAAACACACAAACAAACACAGACACACGCACACAAAAAACGATGTTAATGTCAAGTCAGCTAGCTGTCAATTTTCATTTCCGCTGCAAAAGGCGCGTGTTAAAATGGCGCATGAAATGTCATTTCTCACTTTGCCATGTCTCACATTTGCGGTGGGTCAACTCTCAGTTGTTGTTATTGTTATTGCTTGTTGTTGTTTTGGTTGTTGTTGCCGTTGTTGTTGTGCCTTCTTGGTTGACTCAAGTGCACATGCATTGGGGTTAAGCTGAGTCCCCCGCTGGGTGGGCTTATTGTTATACTCTTTAAACGATTATATACACTGCGAAAAAAATGAGATGCTCTAGATTAAAGTTCGAATGTGACTTGCATGCTCTATTATCCTTCAGACTGATTCTTAGAGAGAAAAAAAAATTCTCAAAATATTTTCAAACTAAGATTTTTTGGCTAAAAATCGTTTTAAGCAATCTCAAATTTAAATTTCTGTCTACAACAAAAACCTCTTAAATGGAGCACCCTTTTCAGTATACCCTTTAACTTTGTTAAGAATTCTTGGTTTTTATACGAAATTCTTTTTAACAATGGGGTTTTCTTTATGAGCATTACAATTGAACCCTGTTGATTTGATTTGTTTCTTTTTTTAGTTGCCTACAATTCACAACTGGTTTACTCAAAGAAGTAGCTATTAAGGTCTATTTGTAGAAATCTTCAATAATTTAGCTAATAAACTTTAATAAAATGTTAATATTTGATTTGTAAATTATTTTTATTTGTAGATTTATTTTTCTATAGAAAATTTGTGGGGCTTAGGCATATTGGACGCCATGATTTTGGGCCCACTTTTTCAGTTATTTGTCAATATCTTGTGAATAAAGTTTTATAAAAAACTACTGAGCCAAGCAGACCTTGTCCTGCCCAAACATTTTTAAAGTGAATAAAAATCTTAAGATTCTCTAGTTAGCTTATCTGGAAAAATATAAGATTTTTAGCTTAGTTTGCAGCTCGATTCACACTTGCACCATTATTAGTCGAATGTCGCGCTTCACGGGTCAATCTTAACCGAATACTTTCACGTTCTTTGGGATCTTCACGTGCCTGGGCAGTACGGTTAGATTGATAATTAATTTGATTCATTGCGTTTCTTCCAATTAAAATATAATTTGCATTGATCGATTAGGAGACGACATTCCCAGTTGTTCTAATGCTTTATAAACCATCGCCAAGCATAGATCTTCAAATTGAATTAAAACTTCATTGTAAACTTCCGGCGTAAATTCCATCACTGGATTACGTTTTGCTTGACGTACTCGAAACAAAATATCTTCTGGTAAATAATCTTGATATTTTCACAATTTAGGTGGTTTTGATAGAAAATATGTTGCCAAAATAATCGCGAATAGAACACGCATTTGATATGGATGAGCAGTAATAGCAGCATCTGCTAAAGTTTGATCCCAGTGCAAATTATTTTCGAAAAAATTCAATTTTTGACATACCTCTCGATACGTTGCACACAATACGCCATTCACAGTTCCCAATGATTGAAACGATGTTGGACTTCGAACATTGAAAAACGACAATATCAGTTTTTGTATATATGGCCATATACATACAAAAACCGATATTCCCAAAAATGTATATCTCGTATATCTCATGAACCAATATACACAAAACATCACAATAGGCTTAAAACCTCCGTATTGACAACCTCTAATACACGCAAAAATCAGATTTGAAATTCATCGACGCGTTCATGAGAACATACGTATAACGTAAAACATAAGTTTCTTTTCTATATATGTAAGAAGATTGTGTAGATGAAAAGCAAGCTATTTTATTACCTATTGTTCTCTTGTAAACTATTTGTATAAAAATTCTGTTAATTTTTCTCGGAAACAGTTCCTAATTAACTATATAAAGTATATATAGCATCATAGCATCCCAGCTAGTATTTACTGATTTGGTTTCCTACAATCACATTGGACCAATACACACAAATAGGCTTAAAACCTCCGTATTGATAACCTTTAACACACGCAAAAATCAGCTTTGAAATTCATAGACGCATTCATGAGAACATCCGTAACACGTAAAACATAAGTTTTTTATATATGTGTAAGTAAAAAATCGCCGAGCACGCAAAATACTTATAACCTTTATGCCTCTCACAACCAAACAAAATATGCCATTCACTTGAAATTTGGTACAGATGTTCGGGAAGAGTGTACCAACACAACAAAACAAAAAAATAAATCGATTATCGAAAATACGTTGCTCGCGAAATTGCTTAAGTTGCCTTACTTTTTGAACACACCTTGTATACATAGATAAGAGACATTTTTGGTGTTGAATGAAAGTTAAAAAATAGCTTGTTTTATTTTAACTAAGTTATCATTATGAAATGCAACAAATTGAGTGAATTGAGAAAAAAAAGTGCTTGGTACATTTTTCTCCCAGTGTGGCAATGTATTACGTAAAATGACAGTTCATCAAAATAAAAAAAAACGAGTAAGGCCTCAATGGCTAATAAACTGGAATTATGTATCTTGATTAATTATAATATTTGTCCGAAAAATTAACCATTTGAGATTTCTGTGCCACCTACGGATTTTTTGCATTTGAGGAGTTTCACCCCGTCAAACCAGCCTGCGCCATCGAACGACGGCATCGGCGCCGTGGGCTTTTCCCTCATTTTTGCAAACATGGCCTCCAGGAGTTTCATCTCCACGGCCGACCACTGCTCCTGCGTCATTTTCCCCTGCGGTTGGCTACGGTCAATGAGTGCCACGGTTAAGTGCCGTTTGGCCACTACACTAGCAGTAGCCGTCGCCGTCTTCGAATTGCTGTGCTTCATGGCCGCCTTTGAAGTGCTGGGCTTCTCACTGCTCGCGCTGTTCACCTCCTTATGCTTCTGAAGCTTTCCGCTTTGCACTTCGCATTCGGTGGATCGTTGTCTCTTCACGGCAAGGTTCTCCTCGACCCGGTTTGCAAACTTCGAGTCCGTCGGAGCACACCAAACTTTTGCCGCGAAGTGAGCCCGGCCTTTCTCTACGGTATCTTTCGGCCAAGCCAACCTTTCTTCTTCCACCTTCGTCAGGTCGGACTTGTTTTCAAGCCTACCGCAGATCTTGACCGCAGCCTTGTACTGAGCTTTTGCTTTACGCCCCTCCTTGCTTGGTTTTACTTCGGCCCTTTCTTGCGACCAGAAATGGCACCTCGGTCATCGCCTGGAGAGCGCAGTAAAGCGTCTTCATCCGCTGGATTGATGCTATCGGGGTCTGAGTCTTCTTGGACGTCGGCATCCGCGCGGAGCATCTTTCTAGTCGTCTTATTTTTTATTAAAGATTTGTTCTTAAACCGTTGGCAAAAACTGCAAAGATTTCTCTGGCAACCCCGATAGTAAAAAAATATATAATAACACATAACTTTATAAAGAAATATATAAATAATATTTTAAGAAAAAACTAAAAAAAATATAATATTATTATTATTATAGATAAAAAGGCAAATAGAAAATTAAATAGAAATAACAAATTATAAAAAAAAGTTATAAGGACGGACGGTACATAAAATATAAAAAAAGAAAATATTAAAAGTAACAAAAAATACTTCTACCGATTTGACCCCGACGTGATTTGAACACGCAACCTTCTGATTTGGAGTCAGACGCGCTACCGTTGCGCCACGGAGTCATATGATAAACCTGTTTTCTAAAAGCTCCTTCAAAAATCTTAAAGTTGTAATCTATTAAGAAACAGCTGCATTTATCGATTACCCCGGAATTAGTTGGAATTTATTATGCCAAAAAAAAAAACCTTATATATATACATACATATATGAAAGCTGATACAGTGTTACTCTGAGAAGTGTATGCAATCTTTGGGCTTCCAGTGTATTCCCGATGCCTCCCATTTGTAGGGATTGTTTTTGCTGTTAACGGACAGGAGCTAAAAAGTAAGCACATAGTTTCTGTCTTTTGCCGGTCATGCAATTTTCCAGTTCAAAGGCTTAAAACTAAATTAAACTTTATGACTTGCTACGCACAAGGATTTGTTCACATACACACAAATACTCTCTCTCTCTCTCCGTATATATATATATAGAGCCATAGCGAAAAGGATTACATGGCGTATGAAGAATAATGTTGGTAGTTCGCGTGCTCTCACTCACTCACTCTGGGTGTCTTTTTGTCTCGCTCTAGTGCTCCTAAGTATTAGCCAAAGCCCAAGTAGTCCGCTTTATTGTTATGGCCGCTCCTTGCCAGGGATTTGAGCGCAACGGCAACGGCAAAGACAAACAAACAAATAAATGTAATGAGTTTAAGTGAAGTGGACAATGTCTGACATTTTATTGAGCAAATATTAAAAATATTACGAATCGTTTGCAACACTGCCACAATGGCCAATTCCAGCACTGCCCCGCACCCTACCAGCCAGGATCCATGCTTAACCGCTGATATGCTGGCCATTAGCCGCAGCCGTTGCACAGTGTTGCCAAAGCTGAATCTGAAGCGGCTGCCATTGAGCGTTAAATTGCTTGAGATCGTAGGGTGCAAGGGAGGGGAGTTGGGATACGCATTATAAGAAGTCTTGGCTAAGCTTTAGCCAGTTATTATTTGCCAAGCATGTGAGCGACTCTCTGCCAGCCAACCCATAACAAACAAACAAACACACAGATACACAGATACACCCACAAAGACACAGATGCACGCACACACACATAGAAACCACTTAATGTTGATATGTGGCAAGCTGCCGAGCACTGACCAAATAACTAAGCAAAAAAAAATAGTAGTCTTTAAGAGCCAGATAGATAGAGAACGAGTCACTGAGAGATGGCAAGCTTAATGTAATAGCCAAGGAAATCTTTGCACACAAACATTTGGACTCCATCTTGGTTTTTTTTTTGCAACTCTTGTTAGTTCTTTGCCGGAATGGAGCACACAGCTTGGACTTGGTCGCATCTGATAGTCGGGCATAAGGGGAACGTATTCGTAGAGTGCTGCTGGCTGGACATGTGCTTCAAATGGTTTCTCACCAGCTGCCATTTAAAAACGCACAAAACTTGCCAACTTCAAATGAAAGAAAAATGCAGCAATTGAAAATAGTTTGGGGGGAAAATGGAGTGTGGAAAGGCAGCGTTTATTTGATTTCTGCCACAAACCGATTTTGAGTTATTCTCTTATGAGATGCTTCGTTTGTTGCAAGCAATTTGTTAAATTTTATGTTTTTTATGGGAGAGAAAGTAGAATTTGATTTTTGAAGTGTTTGCACGATTTTTTGTTGCATACTTTTGCGGGCAGATCTTAAGAAAATTTGCAACTTGGCTTGATTAGGAGATATGAAATATCTTTGTGATATCTTAGCAAATTTTAACATAGTTAACATAAAAAATACTAACAAAAAGTATTATGAAGAACTCAAAAGTGTGAGTCTCAGAATAGGCAGGCAAAAACATCAAAATTGAGATAATTATTTTTGGAGGCATATTTGCACTTAAAAAAAGATTTATAAATTTTTTTGGCGGTATTAATAATATATGTTTATAGTTCAATTTGTAGAAAATCACCTCATATAGCTCTTAATATCCTTTGTTCGAAAATTAAGTCTGTATGTCCTTTTTTTGAAACATTTCTCAACACTAACACGTAATAAGGAACGATAGTGCAGAATAAATAAATCATATTGATTGACATACTACATTCAAAAATTTGAAAAAATTTATAAATTAAAAAATTCCAAAATTTAAGATTGCACAAATTTAAAGATTCAGATATTTAAAATTTCAAAATTTCAAAAATTTAAAAAAAATTACATTTCAAAAAATCTGAATTACTAATTTCAAAATATATCCTCAATTTTCAAAAAATTAATTTTGCCCCTAAAATACAGTCTGTTAAGTAAGAGCGTGTACGGCATTATCCGCAGTCGGTAAGGAGTAGATCTCTAAAAATTGACGCACTAGTAAAAAAGTTCGATTGGAATTCAAAACTTTGTCAGAAAAGTAAGTTAGCAGAAAGAGTACAGCATTTGCAGAACGCTTCGAGTCAGTTTTTCCCTGCACCCATCCAAAAGGACCCAAAATGTCCTATGCAGCGGCTGCAAAATATTTGAAAAAGTCGAAGACTTTTGTTCAGAAGTGGGTGCAACGCTACAAGGAGTCGAAAAACGTCGATGACCTTCCCGATCGTAGCTCAACAGGAAGCGTTATTACGAAGAATGAAAAAATGATCGTGAGTTTGTTTTCGCGGAATCCTGGCTTAAGTATGCGTGTAGGGCAAGCAAAATTTAAAAAAAGAGTATAGATATATCGCACATAACGATTTAAATGGCGAAGCACATTGGAGAAACCACTGTTGTCCGAAAAACACGTTGCAAAACGACTGGCCTGGGCAACATAAAACATTGATCGCGATTGGAGTAACGTACTTTTCTTCGAAGAATCTTCTGTTTGGGGTTATTCTATTATGTCACGGGCCTGATCTTTGTCTTCAAGTAATTTTGTCCAGCGCAGAGTTAAACACCCTATAAAAATTCATCTTTGGGGATGCTTCTCAAAAAAGGGTTTCGGCACTTTGCATCTCTTCACAGAGAACCTGAATGCTCCCAGGATGGTCGAAATTTATCGAAAAGCTTTATTACCGACTGCCAAAAGTCAATTTATCAACAAAAAAAAGATTGGATTCTGCAGGAAGATAATGACCCCAAACTCCGCAGTCGTCTCTGTACCGACTGCAAGCGCGAAAAAGGCATTGTCATATTGGATTGGCCTGCACAGTCCCCTGATGCAAATCCCATCGAAAACTTCTGGGCCGTCATCAAGCAAAAGCTTCGAGAAAGACCCACATTTACTTTGAAACAGCTTTCCCGAGAAGTTCAAAGCATTTGGAGAGCGTTTCCCGTCGAATATGCTGCAAAATTTGCTGGAAAGTATGCCGCGGAGATGCCAGGTGATTATTGACGCTGGTGGTGACTGGACATGTTATTGATATAATTGCGTCATCCTTCGGAACTTGTAGAATAAATTGATGTAAAGAAATTTTTGTTTAAATCAATTTTTTAATAAGTTATGCCGTACACGCTCTTACTTAACAGACTGTATATGTATATTTCTTATTTTAGTTGTCTATAATTCACAACTGGTTTACTCGAAGAAGTAGTTATTACGGTTTTATTTTGTAGTTCTTTAATTATTTAGCTAAATTATGTGACTTTTCTAAAATGTTTTGTATGATTTGTAGATTAAATGTATTTGTATATTTATATTTTTAGTGATATGTATTTGTGTTTCCGAAACATGTCTTTGGGCCCCTTTCGATCCATTTCAACAATACGTCGTGAATAAAGTTTTTTATGAAACATGAAAGATGATTAGATCGAAAGATTATGAAATTATAAACACCGTTAGAGAGAAAAATGATGAAATATTTTTACCATTTACGTCATATTGACAAATAACTGAAAAAAGTGCACACAGATATTTTTCCAAATAAATAAAATATAAAATTGTCCTTCAAAATTTTTTTTTTTAATTTTTTAACTCCATGAGCTTTAAATTTGTAAACTATTTGTAATGATTAACATTTCTTATGTAATATTTTTATTATTCTAATAAATTTAATTTTAATAAAATCATTAATAATAAATTTTCCCTTTAAATATACAACTAAACTTAAAATATTAGTGCTTAAAGTCGATAAAATAAAATATCCTTGTCCTTGACGTGCTTTCATAGCTTTCTTCAGTAAAAAAGTTACTTTTAAAAATATATTCAAAATTTTATTAAAAAGTCTTGCGGTAACTTAAGTATAATTAAAAAAAAATATTTATAAAATCTAAATTACCAATTTCAAAAATATATATATTTTTTTTTATATTATATAGCTTAGTCAAAATTAAATTAAAAATTAAAAAAAGGAATGTTATTTTGGGATCCCTTTTTTTACCTATGAGCTGATCTGTTTAAAAAATGTAAAAAACAAATTTTTTTTAAATTCTAACTATAAGTATTTGAATTACAATTTTAGAATGAAAGCATTTTACGGCTGGTTGTCTTTTAATAAACTTCTATTAAAAAAAAAATTCATAAATAATTGCAAATTGCATTCAATCTTCAATCTAAGAAATATAACCATATATTAAAGTCAACTACATAGAATCAAATAATTATTTTCGAATATTGGTTAAGTTTTAAAAAACTACTAATTTAACTGAACTGGTAAGAATTTCTGAAATCTAGTTACTATATTTAAAAAAGTTTAGATGAATGAAAATAATTTCTAGAAAAATGAAACGCTCTAAAGTTTAAGGGTAATAATAATATAATATATATATAATAATATAATAATAATAATAGAATTCCATTTAATATTGATGGTTTTAAAGTTTTCCAAAATACGATTTTTTTTTTAATTTTTCCAATATTTACTTAAAGAAGGTGTAAATGTGCTGAGTTTTTCTTCGAAACATACTTGCCATATAAAGAATATTTTTGCAGTGAAGTACTTATATGCAGTAAAAATAATTTAATTATTTAACAATAATTTAAAAATAATGTCATCTAATAATAATAATGTTAATTAAAAGCAAAAATTACATATTTTAATTCAGAATTAATAATTTGTATCCTAGACTTAGAATTAAAATTATCGGACATGATAAAAATTTTTTCCTGTAACTTTAAGGTTTTGTTTTTGAAAAAAAAAATTAATTTTATTTTTATGAATATTAATTTATTTTTAACATTGCATTATATTATTATTTTTTTAATTTTAATTATTTTATTAAAGCAGATTTTAAATACAAAAATATTTAGCAAAACTAATAAGCTTATATCCGCCAGAAAATCTTAATTGACCACTGTGCAATGTTATGATCAACTTTGTTCTCTAGTTGGTTAATCGTACATATATTACAATCCAATCCAATTCTAGCCTTTAAATTTCTTAGCCATATAACATATTAATATAATTTTTTTTAAGTACTTTCTCTTAAATACAAGGTATACAACTTTGCTCCCCGTTTTTTTTTTTTAATTTTTCCGTCACTTTCCACTACTTTGGCCCATCTTTCAAGCAACAAACGAATCCCGCGTCGGAAAAATTCTTCATCCTTTGATAAGATCCAAGAATCGATCCATTCTTTCACTTTTTCAAAAGAATCGAAGCACTGGCCCCCCAGGCCGTGTGCCATCGACCTAAATAAATGGTAATCAGATGGAGCAACATCTGGAGAGTATGTCGGGTGAGGTAGAATTTCCCATTTCAGTGTTTCGAGGTTCGTCTTGACTACTTTCGCCACGTGAGGTCGAGCATGGTCGTGTTGCAAACTTACTTTTTCGTGTCTATCAGCGTATTACGGCCGTTTTGCTTTTAATGCCCGACTCAAACGCATTAATTGCGATAAAGTGCACCAGTAATTTTTTCAGAAGGTTTTAGCAGCTCATAATAAATTACGCCAAGCTAATCCCACCAAATACACAACATGACCTTGGATCCGTGAATATTCTATCGAGGTGTCGCCGTAGGAGTGTGGCCGGGCAATCCCCATGATGTGCGTCGCTTAGGGTTGTCGTAGTGCACCCATTTTTCGTCCCCAGTACCAATACGATGAAGAAATCCTTTTCGTTTTTGTCTTTCAAGCAGCTGTTCACAAGCAAATAAACGTCGCTCAACATCTCTTGGTTTCAACTGATACGGTACCCAGTATCCTTGTTTTTGGATCATCCCCAGCTGTTCCAGGCGTTTTGATACTGCTTGCTGAGTTACTCCCAATGATTTTGCTAGCTGTTCTTGAGTTTGGCACGAGTCTTCATTAAGTAAAGCCTCCAGTTCATCATCTTCAAAAGTTTTTTCTCTGCCACCGCTATGCCGATCTTCAACAACAAAATCACCGCTTTTAAAGCGCTGGAACCACTCGCGACACGTTCTTTCACTGAAAGTATCATCACCATAAGTACTTGAAATAACCCGATGAGCCTCAGCCGCCGATTTTTTCATGTTGAAATGAAAAAGTAAAATCTCCCGCAAATGACGTGAATTCGGTTTATAAGTTGACATATTTAATTAAGTGTAACTATATGACGCAAACAAAAATTAACTAATATCGATGTAAGGTAATATTTATCGATGTTAAAACTGATGGAAAACAGCTGTGATTTATTTATTTGAACTATTACCGGCTACTAGCGCCATCTTTTGGAAAACGGCGGGAGCAAAGTTATTGTCAAAAGAAGGGCCGATATTTTCAAAAAAGTTTTGATTCATTTTCAATTGCTTTTTTTTTATTTTTTATATTTATTGTTACAATTACTCGTATTCTTGACTCCTAAATAGAGTTTAGAGCCAACGTTTATTATAATATTAATTTAATTTCCTTAATTTGTATTAAAAAATTTAACTCGCACTTTTCCTAAGGATAACACACGAATATTGTATCCCATGAAACGTTCATAGCAGAATTAATCGACTTTCAGTATATTACGAAATATAAAAACTAAATATATACAAAAAAATTATTGTACTCTACATAAATAGCATTATTAGCTATCAAGGTTTGATTTTTTTTTACCCAAAATTACAATATTAAATTTATTTATACACTAAATATTACACTGAAAAGATAAGATAAATTCCTTTAAATTTTTTCATTCCAAACTAAATCTTTTATTAAATACGCAAAAATTCATTCAACTCTTAAGAGTAGTTGCCTTTCATTTAATAACTGCTCTCCCTTTTAACTCTTTAGCTTTAAATATTAAAAGTCGAAGTTTAGCATATAATTTAGCCCAGAACTTTCAATTGCAATTTAAAGCGATTTTTCTAATAAATAATCTGCCACAATTTAGCACATTGCTATCGATTTAATATACAGCCACAGCTTCAAGGCTCTGCCACATAACACACACACACACACGCACACTCATGTAGTAAACAGACACACACAAACACTAAAGTATATAGAGCAGGAGAGCGACTTTCATGGCAACGCGTCCACTTATATATTCCCTTGCTCCATATGCCCCATATGCTTTTTATAGATGTTTATGCTGCGCGTTGTAAGCAGCTAGAAAAAAAAATTATATAAAAAAATAAAAAACTCGGGAATTAGTTAGGATCGTGTCCGAAGGTGGGATACCCTGCACGGGGTTTGTTAAAAAAAGGCTTTGAGTGCTTTAAGTACGTTAAAGACTGCAAACGTCAAACGTAAATTTTTCTTCCTTTTATTAGGCTCACATGAGACTCACAATTTTGGGTAATTAATTTTGAAAGAAAGTGGGCATTTCTTAGAGGTATCTGTTGAGTGGTGTCTTTCCCGCGGCGCCAACGCGGTCCACATATGACAAGTCATTTTTTGAATTATTCAAGTTGTGCACTAGAAATCGGGGATTCGGAGAACAGGGAAACTGAAATCTTTATTTTATAATTCATTTGATTTCATCTAATTTCATCAAACGTTGTTTTTTA
Source organism: Chymomyza amoena (assembly GCA_037043745.1). NCBI lineage: Eukaryota > Metazoa > Arthropoda > Insecta > Diptera > Drosophilidae > Chymomyza > Chymomyza amoena. The sequence continues at coordinate 89,193 of JBAMAX010003129.1, forward strand.
CTTACACTTGTGGTTTGCCTGCGCCTCGATGCGGTCTTGACCTTCCTTAATCAAGTTCTCTTAGAAGCTATCGCAGTAGCTGCTAAAGTCCAGCATGCGGCTGGCTCAAGCCGCAATTCGCGCGTGTGCGAACGAGACAAATAGTCAGTGCATAAGATCCGTTTCTGGAATTTCTACTAACAAGCAACCCAGTAGGAATTATTGGAACAGTAGGCGCGTTGCGGAATATTGCATTTTAGCGACGCAACAGCATCTATTGTAAATTTTATTAATTTTTGACATTATCTTTCGCTTTTATTTTTCCAATCATTATACAATTTTTTGATTGTAAAATAAATTATATATTTATAATTTTTGGTGTTAAATTATTATTGAGTATGTTTTTATAAAGATTAATAGCTGTATAAGGTTCTGGAATCTGCTCTAGCGATTTTTAAAAAATAATGATGCAGTTCGATGCATAATAAATAAATATATAAAAAAAATGATTTTTTTTTTTAAATTTTAGTTTATAAACTTAACGCCTTACTGCTGAATTTTAAAAATACTGTTTTTCGATTTTATTTATTTGTGACTAAACTGCTAAAAATTTTGGAATAGTTTTCTTATTTTTAACCCCCGACGCAAAAAGAGGGGTGTTATAAATTTTACGTGTCTGTCTGTGGCATCCTAACTCCCGAACGCATGCAGTGATTATAACTTAGTTTTTTTTATATTAAAGGTGACTTATGTGCGAGTGTTCCTAGTGTTACGCGACGTATTTTTTTAGAATTATTAACAGATTCTTAAGTACTTTAACATTAACTTTCTTTTTATTATTTTTTACTTTTTAAAGGGAAATTACTTAAGTTCTTGTGTCGGGGGTTTTTTAAATTTTTTATTTAATTTTATGTGTGTCCCTTAAGTATGTCTATCACATTTTTTAAAACACGAGTGATGTGAATTTGAATAAAATCGATTTAGTGGAACAATGCTAAAAACAATATAATAATTTTTTTAAATAAAAAAAACATTGCGAAAAATTTGAAATTTTTTGTATAATATTTATTGCACTGCATACTTCCTGATTAAATGTTGAACAATTTGATTTATTTTGTAGGTCAGTAAAAAAAAAAGTTCAATTCACAGGGCAAACTCATTTTTCGTAGTTTCAATTTTTAATTTTAAAAAATAGCCTGTTTTGCGTTTTTATTTAATTTTCACTCAGCTACTGAATATTTTTGAACCAATTTAATTTAATTTTAATTTATTTAATTTTTTTATTTTTTCATTTTATTGTTTTGCATGAAATATTTTTTAATTTCTTTATGATTTATTTTATTTTCTTTACTTTTAATTTTTATGCAAATTATTTCATTTAAATATTTTATGTATATATTAAACTAAGCGCAGTTGACTTTAAATTTTAAAAATAGTATGATTTTGAGTAATGAAATTAAGCGAGAAATATATTTGAACTGATTCGGGTCCCTAGACCTCACATCCAAAAATATATTATTTTCTATTTTGCGTATATTATTAAATTAATATTTTCTATTACTATAAATATTTTTTTTTTATTTCTTTATTTTTTTTCTTTGTAAGATTATTTTTTATTTTCGATCTGTCGACATTATTTTTATATTATGAATGTATTTATTTAAAAATTATTATTTGGTTTTGAAATAAATAAATAAAAAATGCAAATTTTGTATATAATAAATTAAATTTACATGATTTTCTTTTGTAATTAATTACTTTTTTTTATACTATTTAGACATTTTAAAAAATGTCTAATTCAATGTTTACTCGGTATTATATTTTTTAATGATTCATTTATTTATGAAATTTTGTATTTAATAATAAATTAAATTTACGTGATGTTCTTTTGTATTTAATTACTTTTTTTGGATTGGACATTTTTTATAATTTTTAATTCAATGTTAACTCGCTATTATATTTATATTTTATAATGATTATTTAATAGATTTATTTATTGTCGAATAGCAGACAGATTGTAAATAAAATATGTATGAAAACAAATATATCTTCAATTTTCAAGAAATTAATTTTGTCGCTTTAATATATATTTCTTATTTTATCTGTCTACAATTCACAACTGGTTTACTCGAAGAAGTAGCTATTACGGTTTAATTGTAAATTTTTAATTTTATTGACTTCTAAATTACTTTATAAAACTTTTATAAAATGTTTATGATTTGTAAATTAAAATTATTTGTATATTATATTTATTTTTCTAGTGATATTTTTTTTGGTGTTTGGATTCATTTCAATTATAACGCGTGGATAAAGTTTTATATGAAAGATGATTAGATCGAAAGATTATGAAATTACAAACAACCATAAATAAAAAATAGCGAAATATTTACAAATAACTGAAAAAAGTACCCACAGATATTTAAAAAAAAAAAATTACCCTTCAAATTTTTTTTTTAAATTGTTAACTCTATGAGCTTTAAATTTGTGAACTATTGTAATGATTAACATTTCTTATGTTATATTTTTATTAAAAAAAAATGAATTTTAATTAAATTAAAACTTAAAATATTTGTGTCTAAAAGGCGATAAAATAAAATATTCTTGTCCTTTACGTGCTCCCATAGCTTTCTTCAGTAAAAAAAGTTTACTTTTAAAAATAAATTCAAAATTTTATTAAAAATTCTTGTGGTAACTTAAAAATAATAGAAAAATATTAAAAAAAAAATTAATTATTTTATCTTTAAAACTGAAGTCCATATTGACTCCAATTCTCTGGCTATCAGAAATAATTATACGAATTTCTGCGACTTAATATCCAATATCCAAAATAAAACCCGATTTGTTAACATCGGATAGTTCGACATGTCATCCTTACGCCCTTCATACTCATTGCCAAAACCTATAATACCCTTAATGCAATGAGTATAGAGTACAAAAAGGAAATGGGTGGGTACAACAAATAAAAAAAAAAGTTCCTATGTTGCTGCTTTCAATTGCTTTTGGCAGAGGCGACAACGTCGAGTTCAACGTCAACGTCAGCGTCGACGTCGCAGTTGCTGTCAACATCGATGGCTGCTTTCAATATCTAATAATATTGCGCATACGCGCTGTATGCCCCTCTTTTAGCTGCTTCACTTACCCTGAGTGCGTGTTGGCGCAATAATCAACAGTTATATTATGAATGCACAAACACATCGACACTTACGCGCACACACATATACTTCAACACACACAGATACACACACACACATACATACGCAAACACTTGCGACATGTTCATAATGCGCATTTTAACCCCTTTTGCCAGGACTCTTGGCTAAACAGCGTTGCCTTGGCAGAAGCACAGTTGCAAAAACCCAGCCCCCCCACTATCTCTTACCCTAACAAGCAGCCCCCAAACGCCCCTGACACACAGACAGTCAGACAGTTGGACAGACTGACAGTTTCAGCATGTATGACACTCATCTAAGTGATACGATAAATTTGGGATTTTCTTTGCATTATGCGCAGATTTTGCTGATTTCTTTTTCGTTTTTCCACGCTTTTCCCAGCGTCTCACAGTCATGCCATCTCACTTGCTCTTAAAAACTTTTTTAATAATAAATAAAAGTGCTTAACTTAATTCGTACTTTTCAAAACGTTGCGGTTGCTCAGCGTGTGCTCACTTCTATGTGTTACATTCATGTGAGTATCTGTGTGAGTTTTTGTATCTAAGCGTGTGTGTGTGTATGTGTATCTGTGTACCTTATGGATTTGCTGCTTGTATTTGTGCTTTTTTATTTGTTTCTTTGATTTGGCTAGCTAGCTTCCCTGCAGTGCCAAAGTGCCACTGCCGGGCAATGTGTGGAAATAATTTTTCGATTATTGTTGAGTTTTGCTTCGCTCTCCCTCCTCTCTCCTCTCTCTCTCTCTTTTTTTCTCTCATTTTATTTAACTTTCGTTTTATAAATTCTTGTTGGTATTTGTGACTATTTACCCGTGCAGCACTTTTTTATTTTTTTGCAACGCTTAAGGCCAAATGCAATTTATGTTGGACAAGTGCTGAACATTTGGCTTTTTTTCTTGGCTTTTATTTGACGTTATTGGCAGTTGTCATTTGTATGATTTACGCTTATCATCATAAGTCAGAGCATATAATTTTTTTATTTGAAGCATTTGCGATTTGTGAAGGGTTGCAATTGCGTTTTCTAAATCGGACTGTGCTTATCTCTTAAGAGGATTCGAGGGGTTTGTGAAGAGCATCAAACTGTTTGCTTAGTTTTTAAAAGGAATTTTACCAAAATAATATTATTTACTATTATTTTTATATTATAGTTATATCGTACCACTGATGCCGCAACGCTCAGAAAGGTGCTGTCTAAGTGTCCATCCACGCTTGTATACCTACAAGGATCCAATGGAAACTGGACTTCTTCCAGCGAGGAATCGCTTAAACTTCTTACAATTACTCATTTTTCGGGCTGCCATATCGACAAGCCAGCGGAGAGCAGCTCCATGCCTAACATGACTTTTATCCTCCCAAAACTGCTTACTCATGACAAGGTTTAATGGGCCATACATAGTTTCAAACCAAATAAAGCGCCGGGTCCAGACAATATTATCCCAGCGCAACTACAACACGGGGGAAAATCTGTCATACTGTGGTTGACGGATATTTTCACCAGAATTGTAGCCACAGGGATCAGCCCGAAAGCTTGGCTTGTATCTAGAGTAGTTTACATTCCTAAGGCAGGGAAGGTTACTCACTCACTCACAAATGATTTTCAGCCAATAAGTCTTTCATCGTTTCTTCTTAAAACGATGGAAAGACTAATTGGCCTCCAACTGAGGAACACTATTCCTCAATCTCAAATGTCCGACTTACAGCATGAATATAAAACTGGCAGCTCTACTGAGTGATCGGTGATCTCTGGAATTGAGAAGTCACTTCATTATAAAGAATTTTCACTAGTGGCCTTTCTAGACATTGAAGACATTGATTGCCTTTAATAATGTCACACCCGACACCATCACAGACGCACTGGGGGAACTCAAGGTAGATTTACGGCTAGTCTGCCTCATTGCTCAAATGCAGAGTCATCAAAGCCGCTCTTGGCGCTTCCAGTATCGTAAGATATGTACGTAGAGGAACACCGCAAGGCGGAGTCCTGTCCCCCTTCCTTTGGAACGTAGCCATAAATGTACTTCTGCGCACCCTGTAGGGGGGTTAATGCAAAATAACTGCATACGCTGATGACGTAACAGTTTTCTTCTCGGATAAATACCCCCAAACTCTCTGGAAGCGTATGACCAAAGTCCTGCGTACGCTCTCAGAATGGGCCACGGGCAGTGGATTCGGGGTAAATCCAAATAAGACAAAGCTTATGCTCTTCACCAGGAAGTATAAATTTCCTTTTCTTATTAATCCCAAGCTTAATGGTACGATCTTACCATTAAGCGACTAAGCCAGATACCTCGGGTTAGTCCTAGACAGCAAACTGGACTGGAACCTAAATACAGAAGATCGAAGAAAAAAGGCCACAATCGCTTTATACACTTTCGACTTAAATGGCCATGTCCCCAAACGTAGTTCACTGGCTATACACTGCCATTGTCAGACCTATACTGATGTATGGAGTCTCGATCTGGTGGCCTACCTTAGATAAGGGGACCAACCTTAAAAAGTTAAGTAGGGTTCAGCGAACCGCCGAACTTATCTTTAGTGGTGCTCTACGCTCCACACCAAACAAAGCACTTGATGCTTTTCTAGACCTCCTACCACTGAACAAGGTGGGGAAATCAAGCCATTCTATCAGCTTTACGCCTGAGAGAGGCGAAAAAATGGAATGACCAAGATTTTGGTCATGCGTAGATTCTTAAGGGGAACCCACTTATCCCCGAAAGCACAGACTACTGCATACCGCAGGAACATTTTACAACTAAATTCAGAGCCTATTTTTCAACCAGAGAGGAGTGGAATACAGGTGTACTAGGCCCAGCTGGCTCGATTAAGATACACAAGGACGGTTCCAAGCTAGAAGACCGTGTAGGCGGAGATGTTTACGTTGACGAATTCAACGTTAGAACTGCTGTTCGACTCCCAGACCACTGCAGTGTTTTTCAGGCAGAGGTAACTGCAATCCTGGAGGCTCTAATAACCAATAGAAGCCTGCAAGTTCCAAATAAGAACATTTGTATCTACTCGGACAGCCAAGCGGCTATTAAGTTCCTAGTGTCGATGAGTTCGAGTATGAAGTTAGTGAACAACTGCCGCTTGTCTCTAGGGGAGATGGCTGAGCAGTTTTCAATTCACCTCATATACACCCAGGAACTTCGAGGGCAACTGTATTACGGATGAACGGGCTAGACAGGGAACTACCAGCATCCTTCTTCAAGACAAGGATGGCGTGGTGTCAGACATCTAACACATGTAGGATCTCGTGGCTTGTCCGACATACTGCAGTAAAAGAACCAAAGAACTTTGCTGTCTGAATAGACCCCAGTGCTCATCTGTTATCCATGCTATTACGGGTCACTGGCTGGTGGGAATCCACGCATTCAGGTTGAATGCTCCCCACCATGACTTCTGTAGAAGCTGTAGCGATGAGGAGGAGCTAGAACACTTTTTCTGTCATTGCCCTTGGCTGGGCAGTAAAAGACTTAAGTTCCTAAAGTCACACTTTCTTGACGATTTATCTCAGCTCTCTGAATAGAGTCCAAAATACCTTTTAAGGTATATTCAGGCTTTCGGATGGCTTCTTCACCTCATATAGTGGACCTCTCAAGTGGGGAAGAGTGGTGAAAGAGCTCACTGTAGCGGTATCGCAACGGGCCTATTCTTGGCATAAGTGACTTGTGACGTCAGTTCCAACTGGCGCCTTAACCTAACCTACTATATAGCTGAGGTACTCAATAAAGTTAAAGTAAAGACTGTCTTCCGACGGAATAGTTTGTTTCATTTGCTTAGAAATATTCATTAAAATATAAATATTTACAAGTGTTCATTCAAGTGTACTTATTAAGTCTAATACCAAGAATTGAATATTTGCAAAACACTAATTACTAGCTAGCTTATATATATTTTTTGCTTTTCCCAATTCTATGTAATACCCAAAATACAAGCTATAAAATTCCTATTACAACTAAACCAAACTTTAATTTTATTTTTTTTACTATGATTTCTTTAATTAAAAATCTCTACAATATATATAGTATTTGCCATATTGAGGCAGCATTGACAAAACATTTTATCAAAAAGCAATTAAAATTTTAATAAAACAAACTGGGCACAGCAAAACAGAAATAATAATAAAAAAAAAGATTCCATACAAAAAAAAAGGTTCAAGCTCAAAAGTCTTTATAAGATACTCCCACACGGGCTCATGTTCAGACTATCAGGAGATGTTGTACAATAGATGACATTAAAAATCCCCTGCACAAGATAAACATATTTTTCTGTTTTGCTAAGAGAAAGCCAAAAAGTTTAAAGAAGAAATATATATACATATATATATATATAAATAAATATATGTATATAGAACTACCAATAGATATAGAACTATGCTGTATGTCTCCACTACATGCCTACGCATGCATTCACATATACAGTACACAGGAAAAAATTTGGGACTTTTTTTTACTAAAGTATAATTTTGGGAAATTAATCAAATATATCAATGCAAGATTTTTTTTTTTTTTAACTCAAGTGAGCTCTGTAGATTTGAGCAATTGTTAAAATTAAAAAAGCACATAAGTACGAAATAAAAATAAACCTTCTTATTTAAGCTAAAATTATGGAAGGAGATTTAAAAATAATTTTTTTTTTAATAATTCTTACTCTCCAATTTTTATAGCATACAGAAATGTGTTTAATAAATAAAAAATTACTATAATTTTGCAATATTATAAAAAAAGTTGTCGACAGTTTATTTTTTTTGTCATACTAAATTTAAAAAATGCAGTACAAAAATTTAAAAAAAAAATGTATTTTACATTTTTAAAATTGACAAAAACCTTTCATTGTCACATTAAATTTTAAAATTAAATTATAAAAATAAAAAAAGCTCGTCTTTTCTACATTTATTTTTAATTTATAAAAACAAAATTTGACAAATAATTATGTAATATAATTAATTTTATATATATTGATTAAAAAAATAAAAGTTTTCTATTTTACTTTTATTGCTAATTTATAAAAACAAGTTACCGAGACATAATTTATATATTAAACAAAAAAAATTCACTCTAAAAATTAAGTAAAGTATTTTCTTGGTTTTTTCATTCTTTCTCTTAATTTATAATAACAAAATATAAATAAATAATTATATAATAAATTTAAAATTAGGACATAAATTGCATTATTAAATTTGAGAAAGTGTTGTCTTTATTTTTAATTAATAAAAAAAATTTACAAATAATTTATATTATATATATTCAAGTACTATTGTATGTAAATATGTTAAGTAGTATTTTATACATTAATTTCTGAATATTTTCTTTATTTTTTTATACATATAAAGCGAAAATTAATTTTAAATCAATATTCTTCGTATAATATTAATTTGATTAATTAAATCAAGCTGGTTAAAAAAATATTAAACATAATATTCTTATTAAAAATTATGATATTAAATTACACAGGTCAACATGGTTCAGTTGTTGGAAAGCTAAGAGTCATTTCCGAAGTAATTTGGTGCGTAGAATCCGAATCCGGCGTCAGAACTGGCCCATCACGTCAGGATTTTAAGATATTTGAGGTTATGTACCCAAAAAACGGTGTTTTTTCCTACTTTTGAGGTTGTGTACAGGGCGCAAAAATTTTGCGGTCTTTCTTTCCAATTACATCATTTAGTACAACTCTTACCCTTTAATTTAAGGGTTCAAGAGATCAATTGCGGCTTATTGCAAATGCTAATGACGTCGAAGGGATATATCTCGTAACTTCGAAAAGCCATAACTTTGCGAAAAAAAATTGATCTCTTGAACCCTTAAATTAAAGGTAGGAGTTGCTAAATGATGTGGTGGAGAGAAAGACCGCAAAAATTTTGCGCCCTGTACATAACCTCAAAAGTAGGAAAAAACGCCGTTTTTGGTACATAACCTCAAATATCTCAAAATCCTGACGTGATGGGCTGTCTGACGCCGATTCGATTCTACGACCAAATTACTTCGGAAATGACTTTGCTCAACAACTTACATGAACCCTGTATTTGTAGACCTGTGTTATTATTAAATATATTTTATTTTCGGTAAAAAAGTTTTTGATTATATTTTTTTTGGTTTACAAATTGGTAAATAAATGTCCCTATTTTTAGAAAAAAAAATGTATGGCTTATGTTAAAAATAATAATTGTTTGATAATTTTGGCAAAAAAAAAATATGATTTAGTTCTTTTATTGAAGATATATTGTAGGCTATTTTTTATTCTCTTGACTTCTATTTGAGATCCTAAGAATCTTGCAAAATTTACTTATTTGATACCCTTTTTATACCCTGTACCGTATGGTACCAAGGGTATATTAAGTTTGTGCAAGCCGAAAATGTATGTAACATATAGAAGGAGACGTCGGAGACACCCCAAAGTTACCTAAAATATGATCAGGGTGAATAGAGAAGTCGATATACCCATGTCCGTCTGTCCGTCTGTCCGTGTGAACGCCTAGATCTCAGAGATGGTAAGAGCTGGAGTTACCAAACTTTCACATTAGATCCCATATTATTCCATAGGAGGCAAGTTTATTTTATTTTTTTGATATCGGGGATAAATTATATAGCTCCCATGGGGGTGTTTGAGACGACCTCGACAAAAAAAAACGTTTTAGATGAATAATTCGTTTGTTTATGAAGATATCGTAACCAAATTTGGTATTCGAAAGTTTTTTATAGTTCCCAATCACTGTACCAAATTTAATCGAAATTGGTTGACTATATCATATAGCTCCCATAGGACCGATCAGCCAAAATAACTTTTTTAAAGAAAAATTCGCTATATTTCGTTTTTTATAAAGATATCGTAACCAGATTTGGCGTTTGGAAATTTTTAGACCACTTAAGTAATGTGCCAAATTTGAAAAAAAATCGGTTGACTATATCATATAGCTCCCATAGGTCCGATCTTCCAAAAAATCGATTTTTTAACAAAATTTGTTGTGTTTCGTTTGTTTCGTAAGATATTGGGACCAAATTTGACATTCGTGAGTATTTTATAGTTTCTAAGCACTGTACTAAATTTAATCCAAATCGGTTGACTAGATCATATAGCTCCCATAGGAACGATCGGTCAAAAAAGGCAAAGCAAGGCTTTCTAATTCATTTCAAGTTATTTTTCTTAGTTATGCCCATACCTTTCAACTTTTTATTAGAAAATACGGTATACATACATCATTTTTTAGGTCTAGTCCAAATTTCCATAGTTCAATGTTTTAACTAAGATAGTCTTCAAAATCTTTTAAGGTGGTCTTAAACTTACGGAAACCTTAAGTTAAAACATTATAGATAGATCCTTTAGATATAAAAAGAACAAAAAATTACAGAAAAATATTTTGAATAATGTAGATGATTAGTTTTTAAAGCGCTTTTTAGTTTTCAATTAGTTTAAAGTTTTAAATATTAAAAAAAGTTTTTTTGTTTCAATAAATTAAAAAATAATAGCTACCTCTGTTGTTGAAGTTTGTTTTTCCTAATCTCACCTTCATTTCCATATCAGTTTCTCACCCAAAAATTCGTTTTTATGATTTGATTTGTTAAACAATTTGCCCAGCCACTTATTGACAAAGATATTGCTCGTTTATTTCTCTCAGTGCATATGTATCGAAAGAAAAAGCATTGCAAAAAGATTAAATTCACTTAAGTGCAAAGTATGCAAATGACAAACTCCCACACACACATACGCATAGACTCACATACTCACACACACGCACACCTACCAACTCACAGATACAGAATGCCATGCATAGCGCTGAAGCAGAAATATTGTAAATTCAAATTGAAATGCATGTGTGACATTTGCCATGGAGTCATAGATACAGATACTGCAGCTACAATAACAACAAAAACAACAATAGCTACAACTACAACTAGTACACTTACTAATACTACAACAGTTTCCTTTGGCATGTGTGCAAGTGGCATCTTGCTGTTGGCTTAGGCAACCTCTGTGTGGTATATGCCTCTGTCTGTGTGTGACAAAAATAAAAGCAATTTGACAAAAATCATAGTCTATTATTTGAAAACGACAGCATCACACACACATACACACACATACACTTTTATACGCACACAGATACTCACAGATGTAAGTAGAGGAGCTAACCAAAAACTGGTTACAATCAAGACCAACTTACAAGGCACAGTGCCAGAGCAAGACAACCGCAAGGCACATACTTTCATATACTTTCATACACACAGATACACACGCTCACACACACAAAAAGACACATCATTATGAGTTAATAATTGAAAATTTTTTGATAGTCTGGGTCTACATGGGCTGCATTGAATCTCAGTTAGAGACTTTATGGAAATTTTATCTACAGAAAGAAGAATAAATGTTCTTTAAAGTAGAGTGTGACCGACTTTTATATACAGGTTATTAAATTTTGGAAACTTTTAACATATTTTTCTTTTATTTACAGACATAAACAGAGCGATTGAGGTGGAATTTTGAACTCTTAACGGCTACTATGCAAGTAAGTTCTTAAAAAACAATTTTTATAGCTTTTAAGATTTGAGCTAAAAAGTCTTAGATGTTGACAAAATAATATTTACGTAGATACAACGGCAGATATTGGATAACTATATTCTATTGTTCTCGATTACGTTTTCAGTTTGAGAAAGGGCCAGGATATACTACTAAATTATTATTAATTGCGATTAAGTATCTTGAATGCGTTTTAAGATAAATTTTATCCTCACAGCTATCAGAAGTTGAAAACGGCTGGACTTAGATAAATTTATGAAATCGATCTAAATATAAAAATTGTGCGATACCCCCGCAGTAATTTTATATTTTTTATACAGTTGAAGCATCGTGCCTAACAATCAAAAGATTCTGACAGTTAGAAAAGGAGATTAAATTGGATTGGGCATCGCTTAAGTAATATATAAAGGGTGTTTTTTTAATAGAGTCCCGAAAGATATATTTTCGAAACCAGTTATGTCAATGTTTTTATACCCTGTACCGTATGGTACAAAGGGTATATTAAGTTTGTGCAAGCCGAAAATGTATGTAACATATAGAAGGAGTCTTCGGAGACACGCCAAAGTTACCTAAAATATGATCAGGGTGAATAGAGAAGTCGATATACCCATGTCCGTCTGTCCATCTGTACGTTTGAACGCCTAGATCTCAGAGATGGTAAGAGCTAGAGTAACCAAACTTTCACATTAGATCCCATATTATTCCATAGGAGACAAGTTTATTTTATTTTTTTGATATCGGGGATAAATTATATAGCTCCCATATGGGTGTTTCAGACGACCTCGACAAAAAAAAGGTTTTAGATGGATAATTCGTTTGTTCATGAAGATATCGTAACCAAATTTAGTATTTTTATGGTTCCCAAGTACTGTACCAAATTTCATCAAAATCGGTTGACTATATCATATAGCTCCCATAAGACCGATCGGCTAAAATAACCTTTTTAAATCAAAATTCGCTATATTTTGTTTTCATACCCTGTACCGTATGGTCCAAGGGTATATTAAGTTTGTGCAAGCCGAAAATGTATGTAACATATAGAAGGAGACGTCGGAGACATCCCAAAGTTACCTAAAATATGATCAGGGTGAATAGAGAAGTCGATATACCCATGTCCGTCTGTCCGTCTGTCCGTCTGTCCGTCTGTCCGTCTGTCCGTCCGTCCGTCTGTCCGTCCGTCCGTCCGTCCGTGTGAACGCCTAGATCTCAGAGATGGTAAGAGCTACAGTTACCAAACTTTCACATTAGATCCCATATTATTCCATAAGAGGCAAGTTTATTTTATTTTTTTGATATCGGGGATAAATTATATAGCTCCCATGGGGGTGTTTGAGACGACCTCGACAAAAAAAAAGCGTTTTAGATGAATAATTCGTTTGTTTATGAAGATATCGTAACCAAATTTGGTATTCGAAAGTTTTTTATACTTCCCAATCATTGTACCAAATTTGATCGAAATCGGTTGACTATATCATATCGCTCCCATAGGACCGATCGGCCAAAATAACTTTTTTAAAGAAAAATTCGCTATATTTCGTTTTTTAATAAAGATATCGTAACCAGATTTGGCGTTTGGAAATTTTTTAGACCACTTAAGCAATGTGCCAAATTTGAACAAAATCGGTTGACTATATCATATAGCTCCCATAGGTCCGATCTTCCAAAAATCGATTTTTTAACAAAATTTGTTGTGTTTCGTTTGTTTGTTAAGATATTGGGACCAAATTTGACATTCATGAGTATTTTATAGTTCCTAAGCACTATACCAAATTTAATCCAAATCGTTTGACTAGATCATATAGCTCCCATAGGACCAATCGGTCCAAAAACACATTTGTTATACAAAATTCGATGTGTTTTGTTTGTTTGTATAGATATTTGAAATAAGTTTGGCATTCATATCTTTTTTAAGGTATTTAAGCACTGTGTCAAATTTTATTGAAATCGGTTGACTATATCATATAGCTCCCATAGGAACGATCGGTCAAAAAAAAATTTTTTGCTTAAAAATTCTTCTGTTTTTGGTTTTTTGTGAAGAAATCGGACTTTATTACAAGCTAGTGGTACAGGGTATCCTAAAGTCGTCCGCGCCCGACTTTACGTCCGCCATTTTTTAATAAAGATATCGTAACTAGATTTGGCATTTGGAAATTTTTTAGTGCACTTAAGCAATGTGCCAAATTTGAACAAAATCGGTTGAATATATCATATAGCTCCCATAGGGCCGATCTTCCAAAAAATTGATTTTTTAACAAAATTTGTTGTGTTTCGTTTGTTTGTTGAGATATTGGGACCAAATTTGATATTCGTGAGTTTTTATAGTTGCTAAGCACAGTACTACATTTAATCCAAATCGGTTGACTATATCATATAGCTCCAATAGGACCGATCGGTCAAAATAACTTTTTTAAAGGAAAATTCGCTATATTTCGAATATATATTTCTAATAAAGATATCGTAACCAGATTTGGCGTTTAGAAAGAGCACTTAAGCAATGTGCCAAATTTGAACAAAATCGGGTGACTTATGATATAGCTCCCATACGGCCGATCTTCCAAAAAATCGATTTTTGAACAAAATTTGTTGTGTTTCGTTTGTTTGTTAAGATATCGGGACCAAATTTGACATTCGTGAGTATTTTATAGTTCATAAGCACTGTACTTAATTAAATCCAAATCGTTTGACTAGATCATATAGCTCCCATAGGACCTATTGGTCCAAAAAATGTTTTTTATACAAAATCCGATGTGTTTCATTTGTTTGTAAGATATTTGAACTAAATTCATCATTCAGATCTTTTAAGATATTTAATCACTGTGTCAAATTTTATTGAAATCGGTTGACTATTTCATGTAGCTCCCATAGGAACGATTGGTCAAAAAAATTTGAAAAGATTTACATCACAACAACGGCTTCAAATCCTTAAAATTTTTGGATCAGAATAAGTGTTCTGTTAAAAAAACTCTTTGTTCAATGTATGGACTTCAGGAAGTGCTATTCGTCGTGTTCTTGATCATGTTCGAACTTACTTGACATTCCACGATGAGAACGTGGAAAATATCGGATCGAAATTTTTCAGTTCGCAACGTGTCAAAAAAATCCCGTATCGATATACGTGACATCGATGATGAGTTTTGGTTTCAACAGTATGGTGCTACGTTCCATACGGCGACTGCAACCATTGATTTACCAAAAACTTAGTTCGGTTAGAAGGTTATTAAAAAAAAAATGGTTCCAAACGTTGATGATTTGACCCTTTAAAATTTTTTTTTTTTTGGAGACATGTCGTCATTGGTTTATACAGACAAGTCTTTAACAATTGACGACTTGGAAAACAACATGGAACGTGTCAATAAGGAAATACTCGAAAGAGTAGTCAAAAATTGGAACAGCAGGATGCGGTTCGTAACCCGTAACTCGCTTGCTAGATTTCATTATCTAATATTAAATAATAAGAAAATATCTATCTTTTAACACCATATTTGTGTTTTTCAATGTTTTAATCCAGACGCGCTTAAAAAAACACCCTTTATAAAAATAATTACGCTAGCTTTAAAATTCTAATAAATTTTGGTATCCTCATTAAGTCATTTCCAATTCCCTAGTAAAATGGCACGCCTAAATCAAAAATGAATTCCAAAAAATTTTTCATGAAATAGATTTCGAGCTATAATTCGATAAAATTTTCGAAATTACAAAAAAAAATGTGTGTTTGCTTAAAAGCAAATATTGCTTGTTGTACCAAGATAGATAATTGATTTACCTGTCGGTTATTCTTGAAACATATTTTGACCAACTTTTTTTTAACTAAACGTCTTTAATTTGTATGTGACTTGAAAATTGTAAAATCGGAGTATAGTGAATATGTTCGTGGGATTTGGGTTTGTATAAAAAAAGCAGTTAGTTAGGTATCGTAGAACACTAGTAATTATTTAAAGCATAAAGACCATTTCGTATGAAAAGTTGGCTTAAAAAATGTTCATGTTGGATCCCACAATTCGAAAATTGATTTTACCATCCAAAGCTGTTTAGATCCTTATGGTAAAGTAACGTAGAAAACAATGAACCCGTTTTTATGATAATAACATTGTGAATACATGAACAAGCTTAAATAGTCGGCGAAAATAAGTGATGCGGACCACATTTTTTCCCTACTTTCTCCTATTTTGATGATTTTTACACATTTGGTAGAGTTGTCAATAGTCACCACATCAAATATTACTGCCAAATTCCTATTATTTATCGAGTTATCTATAACTGAATATTAATTTTTTAATTTTTAGATAATTTTTTGATATGCCATAGTTTCTAAACGATTAAAGCTATGGACGTGATTTTTTACCATTGCAGATAAAATATTAGATTAAAAAAAAATATTCCTTTTTTATTTTTTTTATCATTTTTAGTTTTTAATTTTTAAAATTCGAAAGTGAACTCTCACTTAAAAAAAAAATTGCTTATGTCATTTTATGCGTGGAAATTCACTGAAAAAGAGGAAAAAAGAAAAGTGCGTAACTCTAAGAATTGTATAGGTTATATTCGCCATAGTAAACAGTACCTTGAAAAATGACAAATAAGCATAACTTTTTAGAATTGAAAGGTAAAAAGTTTCAAATTTACATGATTAATCGTTTTGCCATTTTAAGATCAACTTTAGAAGTAACAATGAGATGTCTATGGTCAAAAGTCACAAAAATAGTTTTTTGCAAATAACATTTTATCAGTGCTTTTTAATGTTTCCCATTGTTCTAAAAAATTTACAAACTACTAAATCGCTATAGATCATTATTTCTAGATAAAGCGTTCAGATTGCAACGCATGTGCAAGACACCATTAATTTTCAAAAATCGCTGGGGCAATTTTCAGTACCTTATCGAGCTGGACCCTCTACGGCTGGGACTCTATTTATGCATTTATATGCAATTTTTCGTAATTTTTAGCAAAGTTAAGAAAAAAATTCTATTCGAACATAGATTTAAAATTTGAAAACTTTTTTTTATGCAGTTTTTTGCATGGCACGTAAAGTTGAATCGAATAAGAAAAAATTATTGGTTGTTTATCTAAATCGGAGAAAAAAGTACAAAAAGTCAATTTTTCTCAAAACCTGCAGTTTTAGATGGATAATTTTTTGGCTTATATATATAGAAATTTAAGCCAACTTGGCATTCGAAAATTTTTTAGAGTTCTTATTTAATTATCAATTTGTTTTAGGGTTAGAGTTCTTAGCTAATCACCAATAGGATCTGAGGAATAATTTCTTATAAATAATAACCTATTCTCTGCCACGCCTACTTGCTAATGTACTTGACCCTTTGTTTAAAGGGTATAAAAACAATAAGAAAAAAAAGGCAGCCAGCCAAGCCAAGTGTTTGTGCCGGCCGAGGCAGACATTTTGTATTTACTAACGGAACATGCTCCAGCCATTGTCATCCACTCACTCACTCCCACACATATTCACTCACTCACTCAAAACTATCTGTGTTTAGGGCTGTCCCTCTCTGCCTTTGGCTTTTTGTGAATGACTTTTTGGCACTAATTAAAAGTAGCAAATAATTTGCGATGCCATTAAGGAGCGGGAGAGAGAGTTTGTCGCAAATGCAAATGCATGACTCTCTCATGAGTAGTCTCTGCACTCTCTCCGCCCACTACTCCTCCCTCCCACACGACTTTGACTCTTTGACTCTGTTCCTCGCATGTGGCATGCATGCAGGTGTCACTTTTGGTAATGCTGATAAGCGCCTCTTATTGTCTGGGTCCTGACTACGCTACTCTCTGTCATGCCCACTTACTGAGCACTCCCCCCCTCTCCCTGTCAGTCTCTGTTGAGCCAACATTTTATATTTTGTTTGGCTTTGCAAAATTTTTTGGTCAAAAAATAAAAAAAAAACACACAAAAAAGTTGGCAAGCTTAAGTTGAAAATTTATTATTATTATATTTGTGCAGTTTTCTGTGCATTTTAAATGAATTTTAATTAGTTTTAAATTATTTATGCTTTTAGCCATTATACAAATATTTTGTGAAGCTATTTTTTAGCTTTGGTTTTGAAGAAAGTTTGGTATAAGAATGTTGCTGGCTAAAATTGAAATTAAGCTTAATTTAGAGTAATTCTCTGAGTATGTATAAAGGGAGCACTTGGTTAGTTTTAAATTCTTTGAGTATATGGTAAAAATTAGATGTTACACAAGTTACAGGTGCTAGAAGTTTTAGGCTTTTTTTATTTAGGAAAAATTGGTTTAATTTTCATTCAAACATTTTTGTAAATAAAATTTAGTTTTAAAGCAAAAACAATATATTTTTAGAAAGGAATTTTCGAGGGATTTTTTATAATTCAGGCGTTTAGTGAGCTCCATGCTAGAATTTTTTTTTATATTGAAGCTAGTATTGAGGAGCTTTGGGATAAATATATTCTCGATGTCAGTGCTATGTAAATTTATGGATATTTTATTGCAAAGTATTACAGGCTTAGGAAAAAAAAACAGTTCTTACTTACTTTCGGTGGATGTTTCACTTTTTATTCCATAATAAATACTATGTGATACCAAAAACTGTATAAAAAATATCTACGCTCTTAGATACTGTCGTTTTTAATAACAGACCTTAAGGCAGAAATGCGCTAAGTTGTTTTTTCAGTGTTAGCGACAGTTGGGCACTATTGCATTTTTGCACTCCCCAAAAGTTTTTGCTTTGTTTTATTGGTTAAGCTTGAGCCAATTTAAAGTGTGAGCTGTATATAAAAGGAGGCGTGGCATATCATTTGCAATTTTTAGGCAAATGCTGATGTTGGCCTGGGGGAACGACTGAGCTATATCCGTCTGTAGTAGAGATGGGATACTGTTGATATTTTGGACCTCGATAGCTGAAACTATCGATCTCTATCGATAGAATTATCGAACAAAGTGAAATGCGGCACAAAAAAAGTTCCCGTCCTATAAATAAATATCATAAAGTGGGGAAAATGTTGATATTTACTGAAGGAGTAAGATATCCCTTTAAAATAACATCCTAAAATATACAGAAAAAATTATCTTTCAAGCTCGCTTGTTTTTTCGGTACAAGACATTTGTAGGTGTCAGTCGGGTCCATATGTTCATAACTATAAGGCAACTTCTACTGAACGAATTTTCTCATTTTCCAATACAGTCGGATCATGAATAAAACATTTTTTGATACTTTATGCATAACTTCCCAAAGCTCAATGGATTTCCATTTTGGCTGAAATTTTGACTAAAGAAAGTCAAATATTGCCGCTATCTAATTTTTAGAAATATTTTGTTCTGTTTTTGCAACACGAATTTTATGAAATTCGAAATATCGGAATCCAGTGTC
>JBAMAX010003131.1:0-95450 GCA_037043745.1 Chymomyza amoena
GTCGATTCCGAAAATGCTGGCAACATAAAGGATAATGCGGCATCGGGTTTTGGTTTTTATGTGAAGAATTTTTATAAAAATTTGACTTTATTAAATAATTTCGTATGGTCGCCTTCGGATTTGGAGACTCTTAAAAGTGTCGGATGGCTAAAAAGGTTTTTTATATACTACCGATGTACCGAACAAAACCATCGATAGTATCCTTGAAATGAAAAAAATCGATAGTGCCATCGAACGTGTCCCACCTAGTCTGTAGGTTTGCTCGACCCTAAGAACGCCTAGACTTCAGAGATCACAGGAACCAGAGAAACATCTGGGAGAACCTTCAGATCTCGCCGTTTATATCGAATTTTATAAACTAGCTCAACAGGGAACAAGGTTTCCCAAACTTATCCATTTAGTTCCTTTAATAGTTTTTTTAATAATAATAGTTTTTGAGCATCATTGCTAATTATAATTCATCTATTAAATTAAATTATTCTACTAACACTTCCCAAACTGTATACCATTTTTTTCTCTTTTTTTTTATATCTATTAGCCCCCTATATTTAAAACTCTCTACTATTTAATACTAATTTATTCAATGTTATGTTGCTAAAATCTAAGCTTACCTGATATTTTAATTAACTTAAATGATATGCAAACTTTTATACTCATAAAATAAGCTGCTCGCTATCCACTAAGTTCCTGACTCTTTAAATATAAAAAAAATGAAAAAAGAATTTTTTAAACATAAATTATGCATTAAACTTGCATGCTAAATGCAGCAGAGCTTTTGTGAACGCAGCTCAGACTGCAAATTAAATCTAATTATGTGCGGCCAACAACTTTGGCCGCACTAACTACAACAATATTAACAACAACAACAGCAACAACAACAAAAGTAAAAGCTTTAGCTATATATAGTTGACCAGGTTTGCTCTCTTTTTGCCCAACTGACCCGCACAAATGCGTCTATTGACTGAAACAATGCAGACAAAGAGCCGCATGGAGGCTCCGTCCCTCCCTCCACACAGCTTCCCTGGAACTCCGGCTCAGCAATTGCTGGCTGACCAGCTGCATTGGCCAGGTAGGTAACTGAACCCCTCCTGATCCTTCAGGTGCGGCGTAAAGTCGGGCTGGTCGCTAGTTGCTCTAATACAACCATCATCAACACGGCCGCAGCCATTTTGAGCAACTAAAGCAAATACGCGCGTAGTAAGTGAGTGCGAAACAAAAGCGCCCTGTGGTATGCAATAAAATGAAGTAAGAGGCCATTGGCAGCAAGTGACGTCAAAGTTGGTTCCGGCGCCACGTGCTGCACTTAATTTCGTGGCAAGTTGGCGCAACATCTGTGGTCAGGGGAAAATAAAATTTGTTTGAAAATTGATTTTGGAGCTCACTTTTTGGGAACGAATTTGAATTCGTAAATTTTTTTTAGCGAATTTCTCTGTGAAATGCCTTGGGAACTGCCTTTAGTGAATATGGATTATTAATTATTAATAAAAGCTACGTTTTTCATAATTCTAGGTATTTGATCATTAACAAATTTTGGCGCTTACTTTTTGTGAACGGTTTTGAAATTTTTTGACGAATTTCATTGTGATTTGTCAAGGAATCTGTCTTCAGTTTTTTTTTTCTAAAACCATAATTCTAAATAAAATTTCTAAATAAATTTTGGCGCTTACTTTTTGTGAACGAATTTTAATTCGAAATTTTTTGACGAATTTCATTGTGATTTGTCAAGGGATCTGTCTTCAGTGAATAAGGATTATCAATTATTAATAAAAGTCAAGTTTTTCTAAGACTTCATAATTCTAGATATTTGCTGTTGATCAGGGAATAAATGTTCCACCAAGATTTTTATAGCACAAAATTGTGAAGAATTCATAACTAAAACAGCTGGTCGGTATGCTAGATCTTCGTTTAAGTCAAGATTCTGTTCGAAACAGTGAGTTCGCGAAATTTATGGAATAAACATTTTATCGTTGAAATTTTTAAATAGATTTTACTCCGAAAAATAATGAAATGAACTTTTGAAGAAATGTGATGATTAGTTTTAATATGGTAACCTACAACCCTTGTCCCATAGTTCCTGTGTCGGAAGTTATATCAGCTAATACCAAAAAATCAGTATTTGAAGACCTAGGCGGTTGTAACATTTTGAAAGTGATAGAAGGTGTTCAGAATGGGCAGTAAAACCGCGATTTTTTGTCTTTTGGACTGTTTGTTCGCACTACCTGGTTCCCGCCTTCTTTATGTAAACGTATAGGTGGGCCATCTGTTAAACATCCATAATCCGTACCGTTCGCGTCCGTGAATGCTCTTCAACATATGTATGTCAAATTCAGAATTACTTAATTTTAGTATGGATCCATCTTAAAACCTCAGAAAAGCATAGGTGGGCCATCTGTTAGATTGGTTTTTAAACACTCGTAATCCGTAACATTCGTGTCCGTGAATGCTTTTCAACATATGTATGTCAAATTCAAAATTACTCAATTTTAGTATGGATCCATCTTGAAAAGCCATACAGACAAACTGTTCCTTCTGTGAACAAAATTTAGTTGAGGTCAGTGTCGACGTTTCGCAGGAAAAAATTAGGTGCCATTGTTCGTAGTAATTACACTTTACTAGGATCACTTTGGAAAGATTTTTTTTTATTCGAATCGACATTTACACTCCAACAAAGATTCATATGAGGCAATAATAATAATGATCAGAGCCACTTATTCGTTCAATGAATGGGAAAACAGATAGATGAGTTTTCGTCAAAAAAAAGTCATTGAAAATTACGTTACCTATTTGGGCGATATAATATTTTATATATTCATGAGCAGTTGGAAATGATATATACATTTGTCCAATTTTTTCGGAAGATATATATTATTTTTTTCCCTTAAAAGGGTACCTCCCAGAGAGGTGGGGCACTGCGACTAAAATGTCTTTTGTACCATACCCTAAGGTTAAAAAAAAAGACTTTCCGCTTTTCTCATGAATAGCAGTAGGTCTTTTGTTGGTGTTGACCTGAGATGGAAGGGACTAATCCAGCCAGCGCTGGGCAGTCACAGAGAATATGCCTGGTGGTTTCATCGTCTTCTAGACAGAGTCTTCACTCTGAAGTGTCCGATAGGCCAATTTTCTGTAGATGATATCTAACAATGTGGTGGCCAGATAGGTAAGCTACCAGGAGCTTTAGGTCCGCTCTGCCAAGACCTTTGTCTTGATTGCATCGAGAGGTTTGACAAGCACTTTTGCGTGACGAAGCCCCGGAAGGAAAACCAGTATCTCCTATGTTCTCCTGCGGCCCATTTGTTTATCATGGTTTTGATGGTGGACCAACCAATATCACAGAGCGGAGCAGGAGATGCAGTCAGGGTAGAGGCACCCTGTCGTGGTAGAGCGTCAGCGAGCCTGCACTCTGGAAGATATATGAAAAAACTGCAATTGACAAACAGTTTAACAGATGACCCACCCTATATATCTTGTTCTTTACAGGCTTCTCGTTTTTTGGTATTAAACGCACACTCATCTGAATTTATTTTGCCCGTTATGGTTTTTTGATGTTCCATGTTGTCGAATAATAAAGAAATCCTATTTTTTTCAATTTTCCAACAATAATCTAGATCAATCTAATTCTAGAATGGAATTTGGAGTCCGTTTTTTTGTAATAGGATTTGTTGTTTACGTTTTTTGGTATTGAAAGCAAGTTTCTGTGATTAAATTTTGTCCTTTTTGGTTTTTTGGTGTTCCATGTTGTCTACTAATAGCAATTATTTTTTTGTAAAATTTACCAACACTAATTTAGACGTCTATTTTGCTGCAGCACTCCTTCAATGGAATTTGGAGTCAGTCTATTTGTAATATGCCTTGTTCTTTACAGGCTTCACTTTTTTGGTATTGAAAGCAGCTTTCTGTGATTAGATTTTGTCCATTTCGGTTTTTTGGTGTTCCATGTTTTACCAATTTTTTTTTATATTTACCAACACTAATTCAGACGTCTTATTTTGGTCCAGCACTCCTGCAATGGAATTTAGAGTCAGCTTATTTGCAATATGCCTTGTTCTTTAAAGGTTTCCCATTTTTTGGTATTGAAAGCAACTTTCTAGGAATATGTAGAGTTTGTCAATTTGGTTTTTTGGTATACCATGTTGTTCAGTAATGCAATCTTTTTTTTAGCATTCACCAACACTAATCTAGAAAGAGTCTCCTACAGTGCAATTTACTGGCTTCTCCTTTTTGGTATTGAACGCACCTTTCTATGATTAAATTTTGTCCTTTTTGGTTTTTCATGTTGTCTAGTAATATAACATTTTTTTTTAACATTTATCAACACTAATCTAGACTAATTCGGTGCAGCGCTCCTACAGTGGAATTAGCTGGTTTCTCTTTTTTTGGTATTGAAAGTACCTTTCGATGATAAAATTTTGGCCTTTTTGGTTTTCCATTTTGTCTAGTAGCATAAAAATTTTTTAAAACATTTGTCAACACTGATCTGGGTAGCCATTCTATAATCGCATTTTGAGTCAGTTTGTTGGTAAAAAAGTTTAAAATTACTAGATTTTTGTTGCAATTTCGTGTATGTCCTGTTTAGTTAATTTTTGGTACACAGATATATCTACGCCGCACAAGTCTGCCTATTTTCAGATCAAATTAATGAACAAGGAGCTTAAAACCGAGGAATGGGTCCGCACATCTACAAAATACAACAACCTGCACCTTAAAAAAGGCTTCTGCAAACTTGGTGATGTTTTTGGTCTCTAGCGCCTTTGGTCTTCGAAATAAGGTTAAAGGTCATAGGCGAAAGTTTCTTTCATGGCCGAGTTTTAAACCTCTTATAGAACGAACTTCTTTGTACCATGAGTTAAGGTTTTGAAACATTGTCTTTTTAGCCTCTTTGTAGGATTTTCGTCAAAAAGCCCTTTTCCCATTAAATTCGAAAATAAAAATAACGTTAAAAAAAAAAAACCAATAACCAATACGTGAAATTTTCGTGTTCGTGATAAATCCGGATTTTGCAATGGTGACCATGTCCACCTCTAAAAAAAGAAAATGTAAGGAAAAAAAAGTAAAAGCGGTGCACCTGAATTAAGCGCATGAATGGCAGGCGAGTTATAGCCAAAGTACACACACACACACACTACTCACACACACGAACACATCGATGTAGAACAAAAATCCGTATTTATATATGGTCAGCTGTAGTTGCGTGTATGCGTGAGATTGGCTGCGTGTGTATGTATGTAGCTATGTATGTATGTATGCAATACAATAGAAGAGTGAAGAAGCAGCAGAGCGACGCCATGTTACTTATGCTTCAATGGCGCTAAAACTCATGTGCCGCAATTGCGGTAAAATATGTTTGCCAAGCGGCAATGGACGACAAAAAGGAAATCGCCAAGCCACGTGTGCCGGAAATGGTGAATTTGTCTGTTGGCCACTCGCGTTTAAAACAAAGCTTCAGCCTGGCCATTGTCTATGGGCTGGGTGTGTGTGTGTGTGGGTGTTACTAGTCGGTGAGGCACATAATGGCATTGTATGTGTGTGTGTGTGATTTTTTTTTAAGCACATATATTTTTTTTTGGAGCTGGTATTATTGCAATATTGTTGCCAGTGCAGTAAAAACTATGGTATATTCCACACTATGGCGGCACTTCCGTTGCTGCTACCAACCAACTACCAACGTTGTCCTTTACCGTTGTCGTGCTCATCGTCGTCGGCTGGACTTTTGGGAATATTATTGAAAAGTTTTACCACAAGCTGTGTGCTGCTGCAGCAGCAGCAGGAATATCCAAGCCCAAGCTTCAGCGCCTGTAAGAACATGCCAGCAAATGGTTCAACTAAAAACAAAAAAGCAAAAAAATATATTGAAAGAAAAGAAAAAACAAAACGTATGGTTAGTTGCCTTGTGCAAAAACGAGGATTAAAAATTTTTGGTTGAAAGTTTTTAGTTTTGTTGCAACTTTTCTCAACACGCTCTCACACACTCCCTAAACTAACACGCCCCTTGAATGGTGGGTGAGTACATAAATTTTCACAGCAAGGCGTTCTGTTCTGCTGCAGCCATTTACTTTTGAACATATCCCTCCCCCCCAAAAAAAAGTAAAATAAAAATGAAAAGCTTACGGCTACCAATCAGAAAACAACAAGTCGCAAGAAATTTTAACAGCTGCGTGAAACGAAGTTTCTATACGCTTTAAGTTTTTAATAATCACGTGATTTAAAAAATCGTAGTTTTTGTTTCTTGAGTTTTGAGGGTTTTAAAGCACTTGAAATTTACAAGTTTTATTTGAAGGATTATAGGCATAAGGCGATGCCGAATACCTGCAGAAAGTTACCCTCAGGAGTGCAAAAGAAAACTTATTCAGAAATGACCTTCTGTTTATATGTGTGGTTGGTTCTTGAATGCTATAGGTGATAGGATAACCAAACTTGATATTTTGAATCTTTTTACAGGGAAGGATGAAAAAGTAGTAGAGCTAAATTTCCGCAGTACGAATGGAGCGATTAAGGGTGGTCAGCTCCCATAGGTGTCAGAGTGGGAAACAAAATGAAAAGGAGGACATTTTTTCCTGCCATCGATTTCTATACATCTCGGTTAAGAAGTGTCTTCACAATGCAAAATTTAAAGTCACCATAAGCCACTCAACAGATTTTCTTGGAGGTGCGAAAGATCGTCGAAGGTTGGGGGTGGTTCACGAAGAAATTTCAGAAAAGCCTCATCACGTCAGAACTTTGAGATATTTGAGGTTATATATCCGAAAACGTAATTTTTTTTTCTTACTTTTGAGGTTATGCACAACGTGCAAAAAATTTGTGTAGTCACTCTCTCGAGTTAGAAAATTTAGTAGCACTCTATTTGAAGTTACGAAATAAATTTCTTCCACGTCATTAGCATTTGCATAAATCTTTGACACATACAAAATGGTCAACATGGTTTAGTTGTTGGAAAGCTAAGGAAGAGCCAATTCTGACGCCAGATTCTGATTCTACGAAGTAAATTACTTCGAAAATTACTCTTAGCTTTTCAACGACTGACATGACCTCGGTATGTGAAGACCTGTGTTATTTTTGAATAGTAGCAACTCTTATCTGTCATTTTCGTGAAAACGAAAACATTCGGAAGTAATTGTCTGACGTCGTTGGATCTAACACCAGAATGTCTACCGCAATGGGCGTCTTTCAAGCGGAGATTCATGCCATAGAGATCTACGCCCTTAGTATCCTTCTCAAGGGAACTAGGGGAGCAAATATCTGCATTTATTCAGATAGCCAAGCTGCTTTAAGGGCATAATCATCCTGGAGCATCTCCGCCAGGATGGTTAAAGAAAGCCATAACTACCTCCAAGCACTGTCCGCCCGGAACAAAGTCGTGCGATGTTGGGCACCTAGACACTCAGGAGTGCATGGTAATATGATCGCTGAAGATATAGCACGACAGGGTGCCATCATCCTGACTACATCTACTGCGCCGTTTTGTGGTATTGGTTAGTCCACAATCAAAACCATGGTAAACAAATGGGCAGCAAGAAAACATAGAAGATACTGGTTCTCCCTTCCGGGGCTTCGTCAAGCAAAAGTGCTTGTCAAACCTTTGGATACGATATAGACGAAAAAAGGTCTTGGCAGAGCGGACCTAAAGCTCCTGGTAGCATACCTATCTGGTAACCACACTGTTAGATACCATCCACAGAAAATAGGCCTATCAAACTCTTCAGAGTGCAGACTCGGTCTAGAAGACGATGAAACCAGACATATTCTCTGTGACTGCCCAGCGCTGGTATGGGAAACAGCATGTCCCATGGAAAATAAACGGATTAGTCCCTACCATCTTAGGTCAATACCAAAGACTTACTGCTTCTCATGCGGACATCGCAAAATTTATGGGTATGGCAGTAGGGCACTGCCAATCTCTTTGTGAGGAACACTTTACGGAAAAAAAAAAATTGTCCGAACTATGAAATCTCTCAGAATTGGTTTAGAACCGAAAGTCTTTAGACTTTCACATGAGATTTCTGTGCCACCCCAGTGTACTTCATAAATGAAAACTTTAAACAAGACATTATTAACAAAAAACTCCTTTTTGATGACCTAGAAGATAAAGCCACCATATAGTCTGAAATTTTGCAGATAAATATTTTTGAATATCACTTGATCTGTAATATTTTGTTTGGTATGGGAGCCTAATAGCCACTCAAACGTTGACCCTTTAAACAATACCTCATCACCTTAAATTGGTTTATTTTTGAGAAAAAAGCCAATCCTGGTCTGATTCCTCTTTTTTTTGTTAATATCCCCGATTATTTCTAAAGCTATAGATCCCAAATAAAATCAAAGTGGGCTATTAAGTATTAGCTGCTTATTTGATTTTATTTTTGGCCGTTAAAGTTTTCATTATTTATAGTTAAAGTTTTGGAAATGCCATTATTTCAAGCTTGAGCTTTAATGAGCATTATTCCGTGAGAGAAGCAGCTCCGAAAGAAAAGCAGATAAAGAGCAAGCGAGATGTCCAGAGATGCTCTGGTTGACTTACTTTACTTGCAAGGACCTTGATGCTGCTGTCCTAGCGAAATAGCAAAATGAAATTTATTTAAGTTAATTGCATTTTCGTTTTAGTTTTTCCTGTTTTTTTTTTAGTTTTTCCTCTGCCATTACGAACTGATTGCAAATCTAATATGCCAGGGCTATGGCTAAAGCTACGTTCCATATGGTCATGTCCATGTCCACGTCCATGTTTGTCTATAGATAGTTACATATATATATATATATATATAGAGTGCTTGGACAAAAATGTCAGCGCACAAAATTGTGTTTAATGTTGATACAACCTTGACATTTTTCACATGGCAATTGCCAATCAAAAAAGCCAGCTCAACGGATCCAGCAGCAACAACAACAACAAGCACCCTACAAAAACAACATTATAACAAAAAAGTTGATGGGTTGATAATTTCAAGAGCAGTACTCAAATATGCAATTTACCATTTGCTAAACTGAGCAAATCTACCCAACTCGAATAAACCAAAACGAAACGCATTGAGTTGGCCCAAAAACTGACCCCAAAGCAGTTTATTGCCCAAAAATTTGGTACCAGCTGTCAGGCAAGCAATCCATCAGTTATGCAACATCATTATGAAAGTGTGTGCTATGTTTTGAGTGTTCTACTTAGTCAGCTGACATTTGAACAAATCGGCAACTCTAGCAAAGAATACTAAAAGTGGAACAAAAAAAGTATGTCTTATAGATTCTCGAAGCGTTGTTTATTCTGGAAGGTTGTAGGGTGGTGTAGGTGGCAGGGAAGATTAACCACAGCTCGCTAAAAGATTACAAACCCGTAACACTTCAATCTTACTCCACGTTTGTTCACCGGAACACAAAACGCCTATCCTAAGGTTAGGTTAGTTGTCACCGTAATATATGCGGTGGTATTGATTAAACTCAGTGCTAATCCTAAATTAAGACTTAACTGGTTTCAATTACAGGGAAATACAAAACTCCCTAAGTTTGCAAATCCGTGCTTCAAGTTGGGACGCAACGCAACGACCTCATTGTGTTAATCTCAAACTTCAAACAGTCATGGAAAGAACTCGGAAGAAAGAGATTAAGAGTGGATTGGGAGCTTAGTTTTAATCTGCAAAAAGAGACCTGCCATGGAAAATGGGAACTGAAACCGTATATCATACATTCAAGACACAATAATAGTCGTCAGACCTTTTTTAACCTATGGTACGTTGGTCTGGTTGAAGGCGGCTATTACCAAATCCAACCTAAACAATCTTTAGAGTGTTCAAAGAGTAGTCTGACAGCCTCAGACAGTCCTGGATGTCATTTTTCTAAACACAGTGAAGTGTGCGGCAGCAAGAAGAGTAGCGAGACTGCGGGCGTTGAATCTGCTGATGTCATCTAAGTCTGAGCTAAGCATACTTAATGAGACCGAACTGCTCTGTAACTCATGGAAGGACAAGGTTAGGATTGTCTTTCGCTAAAAAGAAGATTCGAAGTGAAACTCTTCACTCAGCCCGTCATCGATACAGTCGTCTGTAAGACGGATGAAGAGATAGAAGTTGGTGTTTTTTCGAGAGAGCCTTGTTTCTTCATAGTTAGTGCAGTCTGTTTCGGGATATAAGCTTATTCATCTTCATCATAATTTGCGGTATCTCCCACTGGAGCATAATACCTCACTATCTTGGACGTAAGTGCAAGGAACGTATCTATACCTGTTGTACTCCTATCAAGGACTTGTCGTCACGCGCCACCTACTCAGTGTCACTCGATCACTCTCTGCTGGTTAATTGGTCACTTCGGCATATCTAGGAAAGGGATCAAAGCTACCAGTAGCTTTCGCCACGAATATTAAAAGCATGTTTTGTTAAAATTTATGAAGATAGTCAAAACCAACGACTATGAGATACTACACCTGATTGTCACATCCCCCGAACATTCGACGCTTCCAAGAATGGTGATGGGATCAAATTTTTAGCAGAGTAATTAGCTTGGAATTGGAACGGTTCGGTTCACTTCATCCTTCAAAACTACATAATTTCATTGCTTTTTGGGGAGAGGCTATAATTCGCTTGTTCCCTGTGACGGATCCATGGGAGTGGATTTTGTGTCCGAACCCCTCCCAAAGTTTGAAAAATGAGTTAAAAGTCTTTTGCGAGCTCAAATATACCGATTCTTTAAAGTGAATAATCCCTCCTTCCCCCAACAATTCCAAAACCTAGATCCGCACCTGCCTGTTCATAACACTTCACTTATTATTAATTTAAAAAAAAAACAAAGCCATTCATCTGCGAATACACTATATTCTAGGAACCCTCTTAAACCAATTGTTAGTGGAAACTGGCTGATTACGGTCTAATTTTAGAATGGCCGTAGCAACCCGTTTCGGGTTAATCCTAGGCTGTGGGAATTCATGGCCTCACGGTCTACTAGGAAGCTGTTCTTTGTGCTGGTTCCCAAAAATCATTACGTAACAATTGAACTAATTTCTAGGAAATGCAATTACTCATTTGTTTTACTAAGAATACTAATTACGGAAGCTACCCAGTAACCATCATGTTGTGGGTTCCTTTAAAGGAATTTTCAATGGAAAAGGATTACGAAATGCCAAAAGCATTCAATTTGATTTTTCGAGAAAAAGCTGTTGAATTGATTCAGTACTTTTGAGAAGAGCCTTAAGCTGTAGCGTGTACCGCAAACAAATTTGATTTCTGGAGAATTGGAACATGCTATTTGCAAGGTCTTAAAAAAATAAATTCATTTGTGGAAGCGAACTTTCGATGGAAACGGATTACGAAATGCTAAAAGCATTCAATTTGATTTTTCGAGTAGAAGCTGATGAATTGATTTCGAGAAGAGCCCTAAGCTCTGTAGCGTGTACCGCAAACAAATTTGATTTCTGAAGAATTGGAACATGCTTTTTGCAAGGTCTTAAAAAAAAAGATAAAATAAATAACACTAGTACGTAGTTTTTAAGTAATGATTTTGGTTTCTATTATAGTGTTGTAAAAATATGAATTCTTCAACTAATTAACCATTTTATTTTATTCATCTGAAGCATGTTTAAAGAGTAAAATGTTTGCCTAATGCCAGTTTTTTCGAAATTGCAATTGTTGTGAGTTGTGAGAGAAACGTAGGATTTAATGGATTAGTTGCTATGAAGAGATCGTTAAGTTCTCAGATGTTTGATGGGGATAAGTTGAACCATTTGTTTACCATACATGCATTAGTGATTATGGACTTTTTATTTTGAATGGGTTGATTTTGACGAATTCCAAGTCGTTATTTCGTGCTGAACTAGTTCTGATAAGTTTTCGTTCCACATTTGCTAATGAATTAGTACCTACCTTTTAATAATTTGTTGT
This sequence comes from Chymomyza amoena, assembly GCA_037043745.1. Taxonomy (NCBI): domain Eukaryota; kingdom Metazoa; phylum Arthropoda; class Insecta; order Diptera; family Drosophilidae; genus Chymomyza; species Chymomyza amoena. The sequence continues at coordinate 11,847 of JBAMAX010003131.1, forward strand.
GAGTGATTTGTAGAACATAGAATTCTATAATTTTAGGACCGTCTTTTACAATAATATTAATAATATATGTGGAGAATGCTGCACTGCGACCCGAAGGATCTATTCTGCTCCCGTCTATCCCTAGAGCTCCTCAACTACTTAGGTGTTTCCTGAGTCTGCAATGTCCCGTCCGTGGCCCAGTTCGTGTTGTAAGGGAGTTCTTGCTCTGTTGGGATATTTTCATGAACCTATTTAGGTTATAGTAGCCGAGGAATTGCTTGGCTTGCCGTAAGCGACCCGAGCTGGTCCAGTCCATTTTTCGTTGAATTCGGCTAAAGTTTCCCAAACCAACTTTGAATTAATCTTCAAGCCAGTTAATGATCGCTGCCTGGCTTTATGACAGAATGGCTATATTTTTATATCTCCTATCAATGATGACGTCTACACGTCGATCTATGGCACATACTTCTGTCTCAAATATGAAATATAATGGCATATATACCCAGAACTTCTTACAGTCGCGTTCTTGGTCCCACGACTACCAGTCTGGTTTCTTCTTTGCTAAGAGACCCATCAGTATACCACACAATGGTGTGCCTCTTTGAAGGATGTACGTCCTCAAACGTTGTCCAATTCTTTTGGTTGCTCAGAATAGTTCAAAAATTTGCTTTGAGGTGATACTCTGTGGACATATCATCTTTGTGTAAGAGGATTGAGGGGTCCATTTTTCCTAGGTTGGCAGCGTCTTTAGCGTGACGCTTGCCAATTCCCTCGCCTGTCATTCTTGTCAGAGTTGCTTTCATTTGGAGCCTTACAACGATATAAAATGGTGTTGATTCCATAAGGATTTCCAATGCGACAGGTTCTCATAATTCCTGGCATACATACACAGGCTAGCCTCAGCAACTTCTTCGGGTATTTTAGTAACCTCCACTCGAGTACAATATGCACCCATTTTCTAAATGTGATTAATTTTTTGGAGGTAATATCGATGATGTTTATAGGTGAGCAAATTACTGACCACACTTTGTGCCTTCTATGCCTTGTTTAATTCTTGCACTCTGCTACTCTTTTGGCTCTTAACTTGGCTTTATGCATTTATATATCTAACTTACATAAAGGTAAATTTTTGATTCAGAGAAAAAAACAGGACGCGTCTATATATATAAGTTCCTCTAACTCCGGGTGGAGCTTAGGGCCACGCGTCTAAGTGTATCATAAAAAGCGTAATAAGTATATAAAAAAATATATGTACATACTATATACATATACCTATATACAATTTGATGTATGTTGGCCATGTTGCATTCATCGGCTGCCAAGTAGTTGCCAATCAATTTTTGGCATTGTTAGTAAGACGAGATGATTTCACTGTGGCACGAGGTTTTCTGTCCACTTACAGATGCGCACCGGCATTGTGGCAAACAGGCACGTCGATTTCAATTGAATGCCACTGCTACTAACCATCTGCTGTCAGTTGGCCAGGCCAGAGCCGGGTTTGGGTCCGGGTCAATCGGTAGTCAACCAAACAACAGTCTGTCGCAGAGGCTGTTGGCCATTATGACACTTGTGCAGTGGCAAACACAATCACAGAAAGGGAACCACGGCTACAGTTGCAGTTGACACTTTTGTGTCGCCATTGCTGTACCCAAGCCCCTCTCGGTATCTTCAACTCTTCTGCTCTGTATGTGTTGTCAGCTGTCACCCTTAGTCGCTGCTGCTGCGCTGCTTCGGCTCTGCACTGATGAGAGTGACGCGTTGTAGCTATATTTGGCACTTGCACGTTTGTCCCAGACCGGGTCAGGCCAGTTTGTGACTCACTTGACTCCATTTTGCTGCAACATCAATGGCGTCGTATATGTGTGTGTGTGTGTGTGTATGTTACCTATGCCGCTTTCAGCTTTTGCTCTCTATAGACTTGTATCCAATACGCATATACCAACATCAATGTGTGTCACATATACGCAAAAGTATGTGTGTTAGCCAATAAGTGGCTTTGATGAATGCCATAGCGTAGTCCTTGCTTTCTCCACTTTAAAATGGCAGCCCATCTATGTTTAGCAAATGACATAGCACAACTTGCGCTCAAAAGTATGCTACACTATTTTTTTGTTAAAGTAGAGGGACTCCTGCGCTGATTTGTGCTACTAAAAAGGCAAAAAATATCTAAAAATTGAAGGATGATATATCCCAAAATCTCAAGAAAACAATTTCCGAAACAAATCGATGCCATAACCACTAAAATCATTAAAAACTGGGGACACCCTTAATAAAAATATTTTTTATAATTGTAAATTAGCCTTTATCGAAAGTTCAACTAAAAAAAAATCTTGCCTTATTGGACTTGCCAGCAGATCAGTTAGTAATTATAACGAGAACATTACAATACAATCCCACATTCCCGACTACAGAGAGGTTAATCCATCTTGCCGTTTAATGCATGCATTATGTGGCATACAACAGCTAAAAGCTGTGCCCCCAGCGTAGCTCTTCACTTAGCCATGCAAATAGTAACTTTTTCTCGACGCTTTCAACATTAGCTTGAACTTTAAAAACTCAAATTTATTACCACTTTTTTTTTTGCTCTTTACTTTAACGCTGTCTGTTGCTTTTGCGGTCGTACTGTACCTTTTGCCTTTTTCTTTAATGGCAGCTGTTTGATTATGAGCCAAGCACTTCCATTTAGACCCGCTCGTTGGCGCCTGGTCTCAGTCGGAGTACCCATCGCTGCTGCTGCTGCTGTTCCATGCAGCGCGTTGTGTCCATTGAGCTAACAATAAACCCTTGGTTTTTATGCTACTATAATAATATGTACACAATAATTATTCCCCGGATGGATTACAATGTAGACTTAGCGCAGTGGAAGCAGCAGGAGCAGGAGCAGCTATACAAGAAGCAGCAGCAGAAGGAGCAGCGTAAAAAATGGCTGAACTGTAGTGAATGCCATAGTAAAGTCCCAAGGCGAAGAACTCGCCTCGACTGGGGTCGATGCAGTCAAGCGCACACCAAACTGGACATGAAACAATGTGAGTGTGCATGGGATCTGTGGAAGGGTAAATGTGCGTTGAGCTGCTCATAAGTAAATATTCAGTTGGCAAGCAACTGACCAGTGAGCGACCTCCTTTGCTCCCAGCGGGCTACAACCTTGTTGCTGCTACTTAGCCAGCTAGCCAGCCAGCATCTCTATAAAGATTTCACCTATAGCGCACATTAAACAGGAAACATTTTATGCATAGTATACTTTCAGGCGGCGCAGAGTTAATTAGCGTCTAAATATGATTAAAAGGCTGGGGCGCTGAGAATCAAGATGTTATAGGGCAAAGATAGTGTAGATAAGAGAGGGTCAAGTTATTTGATTCCAATAGTGGAATTCAATGGTGGAGTAAGCATTTGGGCAAGTATCGCCGAATACTCTGATTAATAACAAGTTTTGCGTTGTTTGAAGTTTCAAGGAATGGATGCTTTGAGGGATTTTTTCCATGACAAGTTCAAAATGTAAACAGAAGACGCACAAACTCAACAACTTGAGTGATAAACTAGCCAAATGGCATTCACGCTTAATTCAGTTGAGTTTTTGTACAACACACTGGGGGCCGAGATTCACATATTTTGCCCAAAAATCTGACATTTCCGCAATAATTTTTGTTAGATAATGAAATTTTATATATGTATGTGTTCGTAAAGAATTAAACTTTTCTTCTGGAAAGCTTGACCCTCCTCAGATTTTTGTAAGATATATATTTCCGGGCAAAAGTTTCCGGACACTTAAGAAATTATACGGATTTGATTATCGAACTCGATAAGAGCTTCAAGCATGTTTAAAGATTGGTCGAATAAGTATATTGAATTATCAGCAACATAAAATCATCAATAAACTAAGTTAATAATTTTTGTAACAAAAATATAGAACGTTGAAAATAATTGAGAAGCCGGCCCAATCCACTGATTTAAATCCAATCGAGCATCTTTGGAACAAACTTGATCTACAATTCAGGAAAAAGAGTCTGTGTTCGAAAGAAACTCTCTGGATTGCTTTAAAGAAAACGTGAAAGCAGCTGGAACCAACAGTTCTTGAAAATCTTTTCAACAATGTCTCGAATCGCCGCAAAAATTTTGAGAGCTAAGTGTGGATATTTTCATTAGCTTTTTCTGTTGAAGTAATATATTGAATAGTTTTAAAAACAACAATCTTTAGAATAAAGTTTGTTCACATCGTATCAATAGTTTTAAACGTTTATGATTAAGTTTTTTAATTTTAAGGAGTAGTTATTAGGTGTCTTGATCAAAATTTGAAAATATTTACTTAAAACAAAAACTTTTAAATGGAATTGGACCATACCATCAGGTATCATCGTCACACAAAAACTTTCCGGAAATTGTAAAATAACCAAATTTTTCTTAAATTTTAATTAATATCTTTATTATCGCCTTCGAAGTATTCACCATTAGAGCCTACACACATATTCCAACGCTTGATTAAATCATCCATACACTTCTGGTAGGCCTGAGCTGGGACGGGATTCAGTTCCTTCTTTGAATTTGGTTTGATGATCTCAATGGTGTCAAAACGCTTTCCTCTTAATGGCAATTTGATTTTGGGGAACAGGAAAAGGTCACACGGTGTCATATCTGGTGAATACGGAGCCTGAGCGACCACATTTGTTGAGTGTTTGGTCAAGAATTCCAAATAATGAGTGCAACGTTTTTGGCACGAGTCGGACCGCGACGCGTTTTATTCCCAAAACTTCAACTAAAATGCGTTCGGCTGATCCATCTTCACGGCATCGGCGTTTTCTTCGGTATTTGATGTTGAATGACGACCGGAACGATGCAAATCAGTGACGTCTTCACGACTCTCTCTGAACAATTTGTACCACTCGTATGCCTGTGTTTTGGACATACAGTCCTCAGTGAAGGCCTTTTGCAACATCTTAAGCGAATCGGCACACGAAAATTCATTCGCAGCACAAAATTTCAAGCAAACTCGTTGATACACGTTTTTTTCCATTGCAAAAATCGAAGAGCGTCTTTTTTTCGACTTACAACAACAGCTGCCAAACCAATTCTAAAAAGGCAAATTGGGCTCAAATTATGACAATATGTCAAAAAACAGTCCTACCAACCTAATAAAAAAATAAATATACCGATTCATTTTGAGCGCGCCTTTTAAATCGAAATTCCGGAAAATTTTTTGTTCGGTATAGTACATTGAACAAATAATCTATACCCAAAATATCGAGTGTAAGTCGGAGATACTCTTAAAGAAAAGACTAGAAATGATAAAAAAAGCTCACAAAACACAAAATGTCAGCTTTGATTGCCAATTACTTAAAAATGACTAAAGAGTTCCCAAATTCACAGCATACATATTTGCCCAAATTCTTTTAACAATCTACGTAGCGTATACGTAATTTTATTTTTGTACACTGCAAGTTCTTAAACAATCAAGCTACTGATGCATAATATTAATTTTATTTATTATTATTTATTTATTACTACAAATATTTAGTTCTTTGGCATTGCAAAAGCTTAACTCGATATATCGAACAAAATTGTATCTTTCACAAATCATTACATAAAAGTATTAGAGATTGGATCAGTTGGAATGCTTGCATTAGACAAATTCCTAACCTATAACGAGCAATGTGCCTATAATCGCGGTTTTCAAAAATAGCATTAATTTCGAGCTAACAAAAATCAACTTTGATAATATTTTTGATGGCAGTCTTCAGAAAACCAATTTTTTTCTTCTACCTAGCTATTAATGCCTTGCATTCCACTGCAACCTTTCCTTATCTCAAACCAAGCTCCACAAATGCCACTATACATGGTGACAATTTTTTTAATTTCCTGTCAAATGTTCAAATAAATGTAGCACATTTATATTTTCTTCTTCTGTCAATGGCAGCCATTTTTGAGTGCAGCTCAATGAAAACTAAAACATATGTACAATGTCTATGTGTATGTGTGTGTCTTGATTTTTTGATTTTTACTTTTTGTTCTGTCTAGCTGGATTTTCAACAACCGGAAATTGTGCTTATACAATTGCAATGGCATCAACGAGTGCAGGCGCTCGAGCAGCCATATTGCCATATCCGGTGCGTGTTTGAGGCGTATAGCTGGCCCGGCCGCACCTAAAAGTATGCAAGCTTTTTGGCCAAACTGACACTCAACAGTGCCTTGGAACAATGGCTGGCAATTTGCAGGCAAAAAGTGCAAAAGAAAGCTTAATGGCAGGGAATTGACAAAGTCACTGCTGGGATTGGGAATGCAACACTTTGTCTCTATCTCTGGCACTGCATAGCTCAAGGAAGCAGTTACCCCAAAAAATAGCTGGTCACATTGGCCCGCCTGTCAACAGCAATAAAAGTCAATTGTCAGAGTGCAGTTGGCTTGCTACTGGACAACGTCGACGACGTTGTCAAAAAATTGCAAAAAAAAGAGAGAGAAACTTAGAAAACTTGGACTGCAAGATTTTTTCAAAGTTGCCCTTTTTTGCAATTTACATGAAATTTGTTGAGTGTGCGCCTTACTACAGAATTTTTGCAGGTAAGACTCTGCTTGGAAATCAAAAAGGAGGAAAAAAGGAAAATTTTTGCTGAACTGGCTTTAGCTGGGCTGTCCAACTTGCAGCTGTCACTTAACATTTTGTCAAACGTCAAAATAGCAAGTCTCACCCACATAGTAGCAAAAACAAAACATGAAATTGAGTTAGAAGTGGAGATGGTGGAAGTGGTATCGGGTTTGGGGATATGCAAGTGGAAACAGCTAGAAAAAGTGTAGCATAAGGCAGGGCGCAAATGTGCACAATGCGGAAACGTTGCAGAAATCAAAATGCTTCATAAAACGGAAATGAAAACAAATGAAAAATGATTTTTACTTATGCGCAAATTGTTGGCCATTGCAAGACCCCAACCCAGCCAAACAAAGCAGGACGATGTTGCTGTTGTTGCTCCTTGGCCATATTGCCCTGCCATGTGCACCAAATGCTTGCTGCAAATAAATTGCAGTTGCGCTTTAAGCATCGTCAACATGGCAGCTGTTGCTCCTTTGTGTATGTGTGCCTGCTGGCTTGTTGCAACTTGTTCTGGGTCTGGGCCTGGGCCTTCCTTGGCTACCTCGTCCCTCTGTCTGTGTGTGTATGGGTGTGTGTGTGAGTTGGTGTAGAAAAATACACGACAAGGTAAGCCTGATTAATGTTAGTCAGGAAACTCGGGCGAAAGGCATCAGGAAAAACAGTTTAGCATATACGAGTCGAAGTCAAAGTTGCCACCCAGCTAAATTATGATGCATGTTTCTGTGTTACGAGGGCAGTTTGGTAAGTCATTAAAGGGGCAGAAGTGCAAAGTTGCCCAACAAAAAATTGCAATTATAAAGACTCTTGCTTGTGGCATTTCTGCCTGAAATTTCATATTGTGAATATTTTTTATTCTGATATGGTAGTAAACTAATCTTCTGTTTGTTTCGAAAAACTTATACCCAAAAAATATCCTTCATTTGATAGTTGTCAACAGCTGTTTATTGTTGCTACATTTATTAGCCGGGCACATTTGCATTTCTGCCCAATGAAGTGAACACCCTCAATGACTTATTATTTATTTTTTCTCCAAAAACCTTTTTTTGTTTTTTAAAATCTTTATTTCAGGAAAAAGTCTTTTTCTAGCCTTTTTATATAAGAGTTCTTTGATTTTTTTTTTTCGTTAGCCACATCTTCGCTTTAGTGACAACATTATCTATATCAAATAGTCACAGGGTGCCAGGGTCAAATTTATTGGCATTATAGGGAGATAATTATCAGAGTCAGCGTGGTAATTGTATAGCAAAAATTTACTCTAAATAAAGCTCCATGATAAAAATCATATCCAGTAACCAGTATACACTGTGAAAAATTATCAAACAATTGGAAAAATCTTGAGAACAGAGCTAAAACTTGCTGGATCTTAAAATAGCATCTATACAAGGTGTGTTCAAAAAGTTTCGCGAATTTTGTGTTTTTTCAAAAATTATTTATTTATTCATGAATATCTATTTTGTCCCCTTCAAAGTAATCCTCATGAGATATTGTACACTTGTGCCAACGATTTTTCCAATCTTCGAAGCACTTAAAAATATTTTTTTTTTATTTTCTTCAGCTCCTTCTTCGATGCTGTCTTTATCTTGTCAATCGTAGCGTAGCGTCGTCCTTTCAAGGTGCCAGATCTTGGGAGTACGGTGGCTGCGGCATCATTAATGTGTTGTTTTTGGCCAAAAAGTCGAGCACAAGCAAAGATGTGTGAGCAGGGGCGTTATCGTGGAGCAAAAGTCAATTTTTGTTCTTCACAAATCCGGGCGTTTCTGGCGGATTGCTTCGCGCCAATTACGCATAACTTGCGTTAATATTCCTTACTGACCGTTCTACCCTGTGGCAAGAACTCATGATGCACCACGCCCCTGCAATCGAAAAACTGTAAGCAAAACTTTCACATTCGACCGATCTGGGCGCGCTTTTTCGGTCTTGGTTCGTGCGGCAGCTTCCATTGAGATGATTGAGCTTTGGTTTCCACGTCATACCATAAACCCACGATTCGGTACCAGTTATGACCTCTGGAGCAAATTTGGGTCGTCGCGGACAGAGTCCAACATCTCATTAGCAATGTTCATGCGATGCTGTTTTTGGTCGAAATTGAGCAATTTTGGTACGACCCGTCTCATGCCCAAATCATTGATAAAAATCGAATGGCACGAGCCAATCAATATGTCTAGGTCCTCAGCAACTTCTCTAACGGTGATTCGACGATTGGCCAATACCATTTTCTTCACTTCATCAATATTTTCGTCTGTTGTTGAAGTGCTCGGGCGTCCGGCACGATCTTCGTCGTTCACATCTTCTCGGCCTTCTGAGAACATTTTGTACCACCGATTTGCTTCGTTCCAAGGTAGTTCCTCCGTATGCCACAGTCAACATTCAGAATGCATCCGCGCACTTAATTTCGTTTTTCACACAAAATTTTATACATGATCTTTGAGCCATTTTTTGAATAGGTAAAAATCGAAGACGAGCCAAAACACGTGCAAGCAGAGCAGTTGTCAACAATTAAGTGAACATTCAAAATGGCCGAGCTTATCGGCATAAGTGAGAGACATGAGAACCAACATATATGTTTTACCCACGCCGACGGTTAACGCTTTTATTGGAAAACGTTGCGTATACGTAATTTTATCATAGCTTTTGACTGCACACTCGAAATTCGGAGAATAGAAATTTTATTTTATTATTATAGTATTCATTTCTAACAATATAATGCATAGTAATATATTCATCGGAAAAAAATGTGTAATTGGCATTGAAGCAAATTGTTTTCGATAAAAAGAGTTAATTTTAGACTTTCGCAAGTAATTTTATATAGCTACAACTTAATCTGACAAGTTGTTTGGTTTTACGGAGCCCTTTTCTAATTTGTTTATAATCCTAATTGATTTTTCGCCGAAAAAATATTTAGGGTTGTGATCACAGCATAATTATTTTTAGATCTGTACCTATTTCTATCCATTTTTGTTAAAATTTGCGGGCTATCTCAAAATTCTAAAATAAATAACTTTTTTAAATATTCAAAATCCATCAACCTGGCCTCGCTTTCGTCTGCTTGCGTGTGTGCAACATTATGTCTTTGCTTCTGCTGCTGTCAGTGTTGCCGCCACCCGCTACGTTTGGTTGCACCCCAAAATGTAGGCTATGATTTGTATTGATAAGCCAGCCCCACAATAAGGCCTTAATGACTACAACTACCAACAGCTTAGCAGCTCAAGCCAAGAGCTTCTTTTGTGCGCTTTTGGTTCGAACAGCTGCTCAAGCATATTGAAATCCTGACGCTGCTCAACATCCTTTGACTTAACACTCTGCTGCCTGCCTCGCAGTCCCCTCTCTCCGCTGGCCAAAACACTTGTGGCTTGTTGGCATTACACATTCTTTGCATTCAAATTAAAAATGCTAAACGTAGTGAGAACCCGAAAAGGTATTTTTGGTAAAATAATCAAGCAACTTAATTGAATCAAGTAACTGGCGCTGGCTCTTGGGGGCGCCACAAAAGGAGCCGCAACGAGCGCTCAAGTTGTAGGCCAAGGCAAAGACAAGGGCATAATAAACGACAAAGCAAAACAAAACAAAAAAAAAAAAGGACATAAGAAGCAGAAGACTAACACAACAACAAGGACAGCAAATTGAAAAAAGGAGTGAAAATGTGCGCAAAGGCACCAAAAAAAAAAGGGAAATAAATTGAAGTGAAAACAAATACCCCGGCTGCTGGGGGGCGTAAAAGGGGCGTGCCAGGCAGCGCAGTGGGCAGTCCATCAGGCAGCAACAACAACGAACGGTAGCAACAACTTTACCTTATTTATAAATTAATAGTAACAATTTTTCCCGGCGGACATACACTTAAAAATTTTCGTATATAAAAGTTTAATATTTTCTTTTGGCATTTTCCGGCAAGCAACCGGCCAAGGTCCTTTTACGTAGTTGTTGTTGGTGTTCTTATCAGGCGCGTAACCAGGGGATGGACTACTATTGTATGTACCCCCAACCCAACCTTTAACTGACCTCTGTGAATTGTGAATCAGTCGCTACGGACGCTGTCAATGGGTTATACTGCAACCAATTAAAGTTAATTATCGATTACGATAAACATTACAGTTTATTGCCTAGTTTTCGATGTTAATCGAAAGTTTTGATTATTTGCAGCAAATAATGTATCCCACTTTTTGTTAGGCTCACACGAGTTTAATTATTAAATCTTGTAGATCTAGGTATTTAATTTATGATAAGGAGCCTAGCTGGATTAGAATCGAAAAACAGCTCAACGATTAAAAAAAAATGTAATTTAAAAAGAATTCCTAGAAAATTTCCCGTGTTCCAACAGTTTCAGAACTTTGGTAATCCCAAATTTTAGTCTCTATCCCATTTTTTGATTTATGCCAAGAAACACAAATCGCTAATATTTCAGACCCTTCGAAATTATTCGCTACAACCGCCTCTGCCACTTGTTGTGGTTGTTGCTTACTATACTTTGTCGCCGCGCTTAAGCAAATAATTTTCTTTCCTTAGACAACGTCCTTTTGGCTTTTATGCTTGGCTTCCCCGCTCTGTAACAATCTCACTAAACCGCCCTTGGACTACCCACAGTTGGCTCACATTTTGCGCTTCGTTGTCTTCCGGGCAGCAATGTCCTTTAACTTCTTTGCTCTGCTCCTTCATGTCATCGACGTGCCTGTTGTCTACTTTTGTCTGTTGTTGTGCTGGTTCTCCCGGTTGTGCGTTTTGTTTTTAGTTCCCTGCCGCATGTTTGCTCTGCACTCCATACTCCTCCACACATAGATAGCGCAAGGACCCACAGACTTTGGGGAATTTACCTAGCACTTTGTGTGTGGGCTGCCGCTACTGAATATCTAATGCACATTGACCGTGTTCCTAGTGCTACGCCAAGTGATACGGCAAGTTTCCTGGCCAACATTTAAAACTTTAAGTGCGCTGCTAGACTCTGTCAAGTCATCGATGGGGTAAGCTATGATATGCTAGCTGTGTGGTACTCGTAGTGGGCACCATCAAATACCTTGTCATAAAGATATAAGCTTATCTTTTAACAGTCGAGAAGCTGATGAAATTTCATTCCCTGCACAGCTGGGCAGAGTCAAAACTTTGTTATGAAAATATAAGCTTATCTTTTAAAAGTCAAAAGTCTGATGAAATTTCTATCTACTAAAATGTAAGCTTAATTGTTTTGATCGCATAGTTGATAAAGTTAAGTTGAGTTTTATTTGCTGATTGTTAAGTATGCAAAAAGAAATCGTATATTTTAAAAACTATTTTTTCAAATATATGGCACAATCTTAAAAAAATAAAAATAAAACAGTTCCAAATTACAATTATTATTTAATTAATTATCAATTACGAGGGAGCTTTGACCCATGTGTGCTTTGGACGCCTACCCCCGTTCTTTATTATTTAATCTAGATCATCTAGACTATTATATACCTACGCTGTACAATTCTTTATTTCCAATATATGCCCTAATGCCTTACTACAGTCGGTTCTGTCCGACTTTACAATACTCTGCAACTGCAGCCACTGCGAACTGATTTTTCATGGGTTGCTACTGCTGATTCCCCTTTCATGATCAATTTTAATATTTCGAATGCATTTTTACCTACAATGTTTTGAATGTATCGAGATGAAATTTGTAGTCAACATTTCTGCACACCGTATGAGGTGTGAGCTATACACTAAGTGTAGATTTCGCCTCGACACGTTTACACATACGAAAACAATCGGATACCACACTGTTAAATATTTTTTTGACCGAGTAATGAATTCGCTATAAGAACTTTTTAACCCTAGAAGCTTGATTTTATATTATTTGAAAACTTATCATTCTTAATATTAACATAAAAAAATAGATTACTTTTGGAATTTCTAATATTGAACTTGTAAAGAAAATAATAACGTTTTGCTAGGAAACGATTATTTAAAAGTAAATCACTTAAATAAAAATTTAAAAGATATTTCAAATAAATCTCATTTTATACATTTTTAAAATACTGTAAATATAAAATTTCGGTTTCTTTATTTGAATTAATAAAAGGCAATAAAGTAAATTATTTATAGTCGAAAATAAGTATTTCTGCACATTTCCGCTAACATTTTAATTCGAAACTTATTTTTTTTTATTGTGCAGACCGATATGGAATTGTTATTGTAAATAGTCTTACTTAAAATTGTGATTCTAGGCAATTTTTTAAAATAACTAGGTATAGTGAAATATTGCAATTTATTTGATGGATGCATTAATCGATGTAGCTAGAAGGACCCTCGGGGATCGTCACCTTGACATGGTAAGGGGGCTCAGTAGGTGCAATGACTCTAAGAGCAATGCTTGCGGTAACATAGCTGGTAGGGCCACCCTTGCCGATAAGGTTTTCGAGGAGCAGTGAAGTGATGATCGATCTACAACGTCTGTTCTCAAAATGAGCGGTTGCAAAAGGCGTCTGTTCTCCAGGTTAGAGGCAGCTTATTAAAAAGTGATCTTTCACTACCAATAGAGTTGTCAGGACTGACTTTTAGCTAATTTTTTATTCCTAGGACACAGCTCCTTCACATATTTATTTATAGGCATGCGAGAAAACTCGAAGAATATTCAATCTTCAAGTGGTATCTATCATTCTGCGGCTAACCCACCTTACTTCGGCAGTATACGAATTTGGACGTGCAAAGATGTATGGAAAGATATTGACACCGCTCAACAAAATGCATCTGCTCAAGAACTTTACGCGCCATCTGGTGCAGTTTCGGGGCTCTAGCTGCTTATAGTCTCCGCGATCTAGACTTTTAAACAGACGGATGGATATGGGGTCAATCGCTACCCGACGTTTTAATAAACGTTTTGTATAGAGAACCCAAGTGTTTGGCCACGCTTCCTTCTTCCAAATCTAGTATAACCTCTTTACCTTAAAGTACGGGAATTTAAATAGGTATTTTTGGTTTACTGCTTGGTTTTGCATTGGCTTGGAAACTATCTAAATTATTTGAAAAGCAATCAAACCCGAGAAGCTCCCTTCTTCGTATCGACCTATTATTCTACTGTCGTCAACAGGCAATATACTGGAAACAATAATTTAAATAAATTATTTATAATCATTGAAAATAAGGGTATCCTTCATGCGCAACCTTTTGGATTTCGATTAGAGCAAATAGATGTTGAGTACCCCTTGTAAAAATTAAAAAACTAGTTAAAGCCAATTTCGCAAGATTCCAATCTACTGGCATGCTCCTCTTAGACATTAAAGCAGCTTTCGATTCTTTGGCAAGAAGGACTTCTCCACGAAATGTATCTTAGTGACTATCCAACTAAATTTAAAAAAATAACTCAAAGATGATTTAGTACAGAATGATGTAAGTGTAGGCGGTCCAAAGAGGTGTTGCCTTTTTCCTATATTTTACAACCCTTTTACCTTAGATTTCCCCGATATAAGATGCCATCCTTCGATCGAACAAAGTGCTTGGTGAAATAAGAAACAATTTACAGAATGAATTTAATGCCCTAGTTTCCTATATTTCCAAGTGGAGGATCAAAGTTAAGTTGGATAAGACTCAAGCTATTTTTTTACGAGAAAGCGTAAGAGCTTGTTCCTCCTTTCTGACCACATTAATTTTAGCTCCTTAGACATTAATTGGGGAAAAAGCGTCAAATATCTGGGATACTCTAAACATACTGTACAAGATATGAGAAATTGTTCAAAAATATTCTTTCAAACTGTATTAAATGTAAAAGCTTAAGGCATTCGAACAATTAATAAAGCCAATTGTATATAATTTTTTTCAAAGACTATACGACAACTAATAAACTCCTTAATAGGGTATAAAACAACATCTAAAAGTATTAAAAACAAAATACAGAATTATAAAAGTGAACGCTTAATTGAAAGAAGCCGCATAAATTATTGATTTGACCTTGTTGATTAGAACTTGTAGTTATTACACAGCAAACATTTTCTAGCCACCTAATCATGATAGGGCAAAAATAAAAAGCTTCAAGCTCCCGAGCTCCCACAATGATAGTACACTGCAAATATTTTGTAACAACTCAATCATGATCGCTCATTTTTTATCTCTTATGCTTATAAAAAGCTTCAAGCTCCCGAGCTCCCAAAGCTAGCTATAAAAGCAAGACCAAAGTTTTGCTCAGTCTACTGCGTTTACTCCAAGCTACAGGTTGTTCGGAATGCGTTTATTTCTGGTCTCAACATGGGCGTTACTTGCTCTATTAGCAGCCGTAGCGCCACGGCAAGCTCAGGGCGCCAAGATCTTGACCGTGCTGCCGTTTCCGGGTCGCTCGCAGTACATATTTATGGAAAACTATTTACATACGCTGGTGGCGCGTGGACATGAGGTGACTGTGGTCACGCCGCTGAAGGTGAAGCAGCTGGAAAACATGCGGGTTATTGAAGCCCCCGCGATACACAAGTTAATGCCTAGTTAGTAGTGTGACGAGTAAAATTTAAATCGTTTCTAATTGAACTGTTCTCCACGCAGCTATGATGGCTGAGTTGAACAAGCCCATGGGACCATGGGATTTGATGAACACCTTTGATTTCATGATTCGTAAGGTATGTGAATGCACCTTGGACGATCCCGGCATGCAGCAGCTAATGCGTTCCGGCGAAACCTTTGATCTGTACATAGCGGAGATGATACAAATGGAGGTGCTGTATGGTCTGGGGCAGCACTTTAATGCCACCATGATGGGCATCTCCTCCTATGGCGCAGATTGGTATATTGACGAGCTGATGGGCAATATTTCACCACTGTCTTATAATCCTTTAGTCACCTCACCGCGCTTGGATCGCATGAACTATCTTGAGCGCTTGGAGAACATGTTTGAGTTTCTAGTGACGTTTGCGCATCAACAGCTGGTGCATTTGCCCAAAATGCGGCAAATGTATGACAAATATTTTCCTAAAGCCAGTCAAACCATGTCGCAGGTATTGGACAGTTTTTCACTGGTGCTGCTGGGACAACATTTTACGCTTAGTTATCCACGTCCTTATGTGCCCAATATGATTGAAATTGGAGGTTTGCATATTGCGCACAAACCCGCGCCGTTGCCAGAGCACATCAAAGAGTTTATAGAGACAGCACCAGCAGGTGCTATATACTTTTCACTGGGTTCCAATGTGCGCAGCAAGGATTTGCCACAGGAAACACTGCAAGCACTGCTTAATACCTTTGCCGGCTTAAAGCAACGCGTGCTCTGGAAGTTTGAGGATGATCAGCTGGAGGGTAAACCCAAGAATGTCTTGATTGCCAAATGGTTTCCACAGCCGGATATCTTGGCGCATCCTAATGTTAAGCTTTTTATAACACATGGTGGTCTTTTGAGCACCATAGAGAGCATTTATCATGGCAAGGCGGTACTAGGACTGCCAGTTTTATTCGATCAGCATATGAATGTGAAGCGTGCTGAGCTTGTGGGCTTTGGCAAGGGCTTGGATCTAAAAAATTTGGAGCAAACGCAGCTGGAGCAGACCATAAACGAATTGATAAGTACACCCAAATATGCTGAGGCCGCAGCACGCATATCCAAGCTTTATCGTGATCAGCCGGAGCCATCGTTGGAACGCGCCATCTGGTGGACGGAATATATAATACGTCATAAAGGCGCTCCACATATGAGAGCTGCCTCAAGAGATCTGAACTTGCTGCAATTGCATAGCGTGGATACCTTGGCATTGTTGCTGGGGTTGCCCATTCTGGTCTTGATAATTTTAATCTATATTATTATAAGATTACTTCGCTGGTGTCTAGCGGGTAAACAAAAACGAGGGGACAAGCAGAAGAAACACTAAACATAAATTTATACGAAATTATCAGATAAGGTTTCTTGAACTCAAAGAAGCTTTGTTGTTATGTGAGTTATCAGTTGTTATGAAAAATTGTTATTATTTAACTACCTAAGCTATTTTTATCTCTACTTATTTATTTATAAACAATTACTGTGTCAGTGATGTATATGAAAAGACTAAGTAGAAATATATAAATTTTAGTGCTAGACAAAAAATTTCTAAACCAGTTTTATTGGTACAAGTAAATAAAAAAATAATAAATAAAGTAAACAAAAAATTATAAAACCGATTTAAATTGAACTTTTAGTAAAAATAATGAAGGCTGATAACAGAATTGGGTAGCTAAGAACAAAAAAAAGTTGATTTATATAAAAAAACCTATAAAAAATAATTCATTAACTATAAATTATACATATCTGTCTTATTTGTTTACAAACATCAACAAAAATAAAACTAAGCAATGAGAAGAGAGCTTTCCTAACAAAAAAGCTTTTGAGCTCTCACTCAAAAAAGAGAAGATTCTACCAGAGAGAATATTCTCTCTGATTTATTACTCTTTGATCTGAACTGCAGCCGTAAAAGCTGTTCGAAGAGATCCGGTGTATGGAGCAGTAAGAGAATCTTCTCAATTTTTTCGCGGAACAAAATTTCGAATTAAAGTAAACGCTCCGTTATTAATTTTATTAGAAAAGTATGAGGAATTTTGATTTTTATTTTATATTGGAAAATTCTTAACATATATATACATGTTTACTGAATTCCCGTGATTTCGATAAGAAAATTAAGAAAATAAAAATATCCAACGTATTGGACGCAAGGACTAAAATTTTTAAGAAGAAATTTTCCTAATATCTCCTGCTTGCTTTAAACCGATTATAGTCTTTGAAGCGCCATTTATGAATAGTTTACCAAATTTGAATTTAAAAAAATTTTAAAAGAAAATTAGTAATACAAGGGTGGATTGATAAGTTTCCGGCCTGACCAAAAAAAACAACGTTTTTAAGACTTTTTTTTTTATTTCTCAACATAATCTCCTCCAAGGCTGATACATTTCTCATAGCGGTGTTCTAGTCTAGTAATGCCATCTCTATAGACTGATTCGTCAAGCTCCTCAAAATACCCATTTACAGCTTCGATTACTTCTTCATTGTCTGCAAATCTCTTACCGCCAAGTCATTTTTTGAGGTTAGGAAACAGATAATAGTCACTCGGGGCTAGGTCTGGAGAGTAGGTAGGGTGCGGCATCAATTCAAACTTCAGATCGTTGATTTTAGCCATCGCAACGATTGACTTGTGGCTGGTGCGTTATGGTGATGAAACAAGATTCTTTTCTTCGCCAGATGAGGTCGTTTAATTTTCACCTCGTGGCTCAAACGTTGCAATAAGTCTGCGTAGTATTGACCAGTGATAGTTTTACCCTTTTCAAGGTAATCAATGTATATAATACCTCTTGCATCCCAAAAAACAATAGCCATAACCTTGTTCGCTGAAAAAATTGTTTTTGCCTTCTTTGGAGTTGGTTCCCCTGGTCCAATCCACTGTTTAGACTGTTCTTTGGTTTTAGGAGTGTAGTGGTGGACCCGAGTTTCGTCAACTGTTATGAATCGACGCAAAAATTCGCTTGGATTACGCTTATACAACGTCAAATTAGCGGTAGAAATGTTTTTTCGAATTTTGAATTTTCAAGAAAAACACAGAGGCGTCTTGTTCAGTGTGCTCTCAAATCTAAACTAACATGGCGATCGGGCTGAAACTATAGCTACAGGCTATCTTAGGATGGTACTAAAGAACGCCACCTCAAGGTAGGCCTAGTGGCGCCATCTCTTGGTCAGGCCGGAAACTTATCAGTCCACCCTCGTATTTAAAATGGGGAACCCATTCAATAACATATTTTTCATTAAGCTCAATTAATTAAAACTTTGAAAGTTCGATTAAAAAATATTTTTCTATGTAACAAAATCTAAAATAATTTTATTAGTTCTCAAATTTGCTAAGGATGCGCAACCCATCCAGTCCGCTTCACTTCGATACTCCCTTTAAGCTCCATAAATTCAATTAAAATCCTTAATTTTAGGGTTTCACAGAAATTTTGATAATAACTGGTTCCTCGCCTTTTTTAACCGAGACTGCAAAATCCGGAAACCAATTATTGTCAAAATGATTTTACATTTTGGAAGTTCTGCTCACCTTTAAACTTGTTTTTGAGAGAGTAGCTCTTTCCTGCCCTAACAAGTTCATAGTTAAGCTTATCGTCAAGATAACCACAGTCCATGCTAGTATCAATATCATTGAAGAGAAAGGTGCACTTTGATCGTCCGAATCTCATATATTTGATGAAGACCTGGTCAACATTGGGCGGCACTTCAGCAAAATTGTACGATTGATAAATTGTACCCTCATCTAAATAGATGTCAAAGCCACCGTAGCTATTGACCAGTGTTTGAAAAAATGCGCCAAACCCAGGCAAAAAGTTGGCAGCGCCCTTCTCCACGGAATCTACGGGTTGTTCACTCCAGACCTATGAGGGGTATGGGACAATATTTGTTTTGGTTAGTTTAGTTTTGTCGCAAGAGTTGACGACCTATTCCCTCTTATAAGGGAGTAATGACCAAATTACACCAGACTCTTTATTTTTGAGACTTTGCTTTTCAACTCACCTTAAACTCAGGCGTAACATAAGGTTTAAAGCCGCGGTCGAAATATTGATTAGCTACGCCAGTACCCTTAGTTCTTAAGAAATTACTTGAAAACATAGACCAAGTCATGGCTGGACCGGATGCATTTGTGACTTCCGCATAGTAATCCAAATCATTGCTATGCACAACACTGCAACTTTTATGTTTTAGAACGAACTTTTTGAGAACCCTAAAGCTCACCTCGAATCGAAGAGCAGCGGAAAACCCAACAAAATGGCATCCGCTTGCTGCACCGTATTATTTCGCTCATAACCCAAATGTTGCGGATGATATTTCAGCTCGGAGTCGTATGGAATCTGTAGACGCTCACCCACACTTATCCATTCAGCTTTCATTTCATTCAAACTCTCATTCGCGCATTTTCCAGCTGTCCAGCCGGCAAACTTTAGCGCTATCTTTGCCACCGCATTGGTGTACACATGATCATCCACATTCTTTTCACTGACATCATGTCCCATAACATCTAGGAGATGGCATTTTTCCTGTATTTCTTCACAGGTTATGCGACTAACCAGAAACTCTGCCACTTGTTGCACAATGGGCCAAGCACTCTCACAGAGCCACTCCTGTGAATGTGCCCAGCTATAGAACTTCTGCAGCGCATAGACCACATCCGCGGATATGTGAATCTGCTGACGAGCTAGCTCGCTCTCACTGGTTGGGGTTACCTCGGTGCCGGTAAACGCGCTTTCACGGGGATACCTAAAAGAGCATAAGTTTAAGGTATAAGGTTTATAATAAGTACTGGATTAGCTGCTCCCACCTTGCACCCTGATAGCCCTTGGAGTAGGCATTGTAGCGGGCGCCTGGTAGCTGCATGAGTCGATAATCCAGCAGCTGCTGTCCCCACTTAAGAGACATTTGCGTGATCATGGGTAAAAGCCAGAGTTCTGTATGCCAAGTGCTGTGCCCGCGATATAACTCGCCAAAGCCACCGCGTCCCAGCCCAGTGGGACTCAAGCCATAGTAAGGACCTTCTGGTTGATTGGTTTCTGGAGCTGGCAGAGAGCTGACTATATAGAAAATGCCTGCGTTGATGGTGCGCCACTAGGGAGGATTTTTTTAAGAGCATATAGGTATATTGTTTTTCAATGAATGAACTATGAGACCTTATGGGAGAGATTAAGAGAGCTTGGGTCATTGCTAACGAACGTCAGATGCTGACTCTTCACTTTATTTAACCCTACCGTAATGTTGACTTCCCAACTCTTGGTCACCCGTAAGATCAACTTCGAACTGCTCATCCCAAAACTGATGCCAGGCGTAACTATGCCGCTGTAGTAGCTCATCGCACTCATAGGATAACGCTGGGAATAAAAAATAAAGATCCTGTTTCTTCCTTAAAGACTCTATGCTACCCACCGTCTGTTAGCTCCTGTCGTGCCACTTGCTCCTCGCGATCCACAGTAATGATTACTCTATAATGGAACTCGCTTTGCCAAACAGGCCAATCCAGCTCTATGGGCTCGGTCAAATCGCTGCTAAAGGCAACAAAGACTTCATGAGGCTGTCTTTGGAACTGCTCAAACTCCAGCACCTTGGTCACACCTCGTAGCACACGATAAGAACCATTCGTATTGCCAGCGTCAACCAATTCAAAGGTAAAATCATCGCTTTCGGGATTGCCTTCATGCTGACTAAGCTGGAGCCACATGGGTGCTGTTTGTTAAGGGTATAAGGATAAGACCATAGTAATACATTTTAAGACGACTCTTCCAATTACTTACAATTAGCTCTTTCAACTATGGCAGCTGTTCGTCTGGCAACCAGTTCATAGACCAGCGCACGACTGAAGTAACGATGTGGATAGCTGCGCTGTTCCAAGCTCACGCCTAGCGTGGAAAAGTTCTGTACGTGACTATAGTAGCCATCTCTTAGTAATACCTCATAGCTGTTCCCATCCAACTCCTTCTCTTTGCCACAACCAAAACGATCGCATAGACTGGCGCTAATATTCAACCAGTTGGGCAGACGTGCACGATGATTCTGTCCCGCTGGTCCATTGTATATGCCATTCATATAAATTGAGTCCCCATAGATTGTATAACCCAGATGTCCATTGGACAAGCTGGGCATATAGTTGAGATCATCCGGCAGCTGTGGGGTTTGTAGCAGATAAGCAGCTACTTTGTTGTCCAACTCCGCCTTGCCTAGTTGGCAAGTGCCAAGAAGCAGCAAGCACAGGGTCCATATGTTGCAGTTCGGTAAAGAGTCCATAGCAAACTGAGACGTAGTCAAGACATAGTCTTCAACAAGATAATTCACAAATCAGCACTTAGTGTGAACTTATCAGTATAGAACTGGGGTGTAAATATATCAATTTTACGAGCGATCTAATCTTATCGGTCTATCTATCAAAAGCCACTTTCTAATGTTATACTTTAATCCTTGGATGTAAAGATAAGAAATATGATTGGAATTTTTGTTAAATGTCCGGTGCAGAGGGATAGGAACTGAAACGTGATAAATTAATCTATTCTGCCAACTTTAGTTGTGGTAGCTCCTGAACTTGTCGAGAAATCCATGTTCGTCTGTTCATTTTCGGCATTCAAAGACAATTAAAGCGATGACTACGAAAAGCTGGTAATTTTTAATACCTAATGAAATTAGAGGAATTTTGGGGATATGAGTAGTAAATGGTTTTTGTTTTGGA
Organism: Chymomyza amoena; assembly: GCA_037043745.1. Classification (NCBI taxonomy): domain Eukaryota; kingdom Metazoa; phylum Arthropoda; class Insecta; order Diptera; family Drosophilidae; genus Chymomyza; species Chymomyza amoena. The sequence goes on from JBAMAX010003131.1 coordinate 33,543, forward strand.
TCATATTCCAATCATGATTGGATTGAATACAATGTTCTTTTTATTAAACGAATCTCGGAAATATCGGATTCACGATGATGATCCGTATATTTCTTTTTTTTATTAGGTTGGTAGGACTGTTTTTGACATATTGTCATAATTTGAGCGCAATTGCCTTATTATGTAGTATTGGTTTGGCTGTTGTTGGTAGTCAAAAAAGGACGCTCTTCGATTTTTGCAATGGAAAAAAATTTGTATCAACGAGCTTTTTTGAAATTTTGTGTTTCGAAATTTTCGTGTGCCGACTCGCTTAAGATATTGCAAAAGGCCTTCACTGAGGACTGTATGTCCAAAACACAGAGAGAGTCGTGAAGACGTCACTGATTTGCCTCGTTCCGGTCGTCCATCTACATCAAATACCGAAGAAAACGTCGATGCAGTGAAGAAAATTGTACTCGAAAATCGTATTGTCGGTATTCATGAGATTGCTTCAGACCTTGGCTTCTCACATGGATCAACCGAACACATTTTGGTTGAAGTTTTGGGCATGAAACTTGTCGTGGCCCGACTCGTGCCAAAAACGTTGAATTTTTTGCAAAATAAATCACACACCGCGCTCATTATTTTGGAATTTTTGGCCAAACATTCAACGAAAGTGATCGCTCAGGCTCCGTATTCACCAGATCTGGCACCGTGTGACTTTTTCCTGTGTACCAAAATCAAATTGCCATTAAGAGGGAAGCGTTTTGACACCATTGAGATCATCAAACAAAATTCGAAGAAGGAACTTAAAGCCATCCCTGCCCAGGCCTACCAGAAGTGTATGGATATTTGGATCAAGGTCAAATTATGACAAGATGTTAAAAACAGTCCTACCAACCTAATAAAAAAGATATATATATATAATTTTTCGCGCGTCTGTTAAAAAACGCCTTCCCGAAACTTTTTGATCTTAAAGTATAGTAAAAGTTTTCAGATTTTGAAGGGAAAAGCTAACTAATACAGAGTTTTGTCAAATTTATCTCTTTTCGGTTGCTTTTTTTAAGTTCACAAATAACAAAAGTAATTACAAAGTAATAACATGGAAATCTTTTCAATACTATAAGAGTTACGGTCCCTGTTTTCCATTTATAACAAATGAGTGGGGAGATGTGATTTTTTATTTTTAACAAAGGGCACTAATTGAAAATCTAGGTAGATATGTAACCTCTTCTAAAAACATCGTTCGAGTTAATATATACACTGCACGGCAAAAGTTTCCGGACACCTAATAATTACTCTTTTAAAATTCAAAAAATTTATCACAAACGTTTGATAGGATATGAATATATGTTCTTTTCAAAACTACTCAATATATTACTTCAACTGTAACAGATATTATGTTTATATACATAAAACTATTATACTTTTTTTCTCGTCAAAATATCTTTTATCTTTCTTTAGCTTTTAACACTTTTGCGAAGATTCGAGGCATTATGTTGACAAGTTTTTCAAGAACTGTTGGTTCAACGTCTTCTTAAATGCAATATACTGTTTCCTGATTTGAAGATCAAGTTCATCTCAATTGAGTTCGATTCGATTTAGATCGGGCGATTGAGCCGGCCACTTTATTATGTTGCGAATAATTCAATATATGTTACTTATTCGTTAAATTTCAAAATCAATTCCGTATAATTTCTCAAGTATCCGGAACTTTTACCCGACAGTCTCTACATGTATATTCATTCTTTAAAGCTTTTGGATAAGATATTTAATTCAAAAGCTCAGCACAAGTTTTTTAATAGCTACAGTAGCACCTTTTTGGTCTTTACAGGTGAACACTTCGATCGCTTCCTGCCTGTTATGGATTGGATTTCCTCCAGGTAAGTTTGCTTATTTAAGCTTTATTCAGATAACACCCACAGATTTTTCTGGGCCTATATTATTCGTCGGCCGGATCGCTTTGCATTTAATCCTGCAGAATCTACAATGTGTAGAAACAATGATGACTATCTTGCTCAGGTTCATTCTGCGACTGCAGTAAGTAATTCGATTAGTATCCTAAGAAAAGTTGTACACGAGTAGAAGATTTTTCTTGAAGCTATCAGTTCGTAGGAACCGAGGAGCTTTTACTGTCGTAAGTCATTCGTACTAATTCCATAAGAGTAAGAAAGCTGTTTAGTGGTGTATCTGCCCATATTACAAAAGGATTAAGGTCCTATTAGTCTCATAGTACCATTTCTTACCAGTGAATTAACTCCCTTATATTTGAGGAATTCGGTAATGCTCTGAGATCCATGAAAGGAAAATATTATTCAATTGCCATAGAATATTTAATTTGTCTGTTCCTCGAATTTAATTCATTCTTATGGATTTTCAAACGCTGAATTTGAATCTGAGCTTAAAAACCAGCAGAATGCTATTCTTCTGAAATAATTTCAAACAAGGTATTTGGGAAGCTACGTCAGGTACCCCAAAATTGGGTTAAAGGATTGCAAATAATAGCCAGAATACCAGTCTCGAAAAACAAATGTTGCACTCATAAGTTTTGTGTCGCAGTTCCAAAGAAAATCTGAAACCGAGGTTTCTGATATAACGCTAAAAAATGCCATAAAACGAGATATTTCAAAGAGTATCTAGAAACTGGTCACGAAGAAGTTTTGTCTGTTTATTTTTTGGTTCAGTAGATATTTTTAGAACCCTTGGAGGTGAAGCTCTCATAACATTTTCTTTTTAAATGATTGTTTCTGATGTGGAATTGGTGCTATCCTATAGGCAACATAGTTTGTACACTGTAGTATATTAAAATTAAAAATTAAAACTTTTATGGAATAGCCATATCAACTGAAGTATGGTAAGTGGTCCTTCTGTATGAACGCCAATATCTCAGAGATGGAAAGTAATTAAATTTTTAAAATAGATAAGTTTAATAATAGAATAGAATTTTGGTATGGGGAGTTTATTATAAGCTCCAATAGGTGTGCTTCAGAGGAATATCATAATGTAAGTTTTGGCACTCAAATTTGTTAAAAATTGGTTGACTATATTATATAGCTCACACAAAAAAATAGGTTTTTGCTCAACCCGAACCTTAACCAAAATAACCTTATAGCCCAAAATAAGCTAAACGCAGCCAAATTTAGCATGCCTTAAATATTTAAAGATTTTGTTTATTTTTGGGCATAGTACTTTCAGTTTAGTTATAGAGCATAAATCGATTTCTATCAGGGGACATCAAAGGGTTGCCAGCGCTAGATTATGCAAAAATGTATTCAATTCTTATGAGAGTAACCTATATAAAAAGCTGCCTCAATTTATTGAAAATACTTGTGTAGTAGTAAATCCCAGACCACTCTTTATTTATACCCCACATAATTATATAATCGAAATTGCACCAAGTTAAGTCATTTCCCCCGAAACTATGCCGTTTATGTAGCAGGCAGCCCAAATTCAGCAATAACTTAGGCACGCACACACCCCATATGTACCCCTCCCCATACTTATAGATGATATATTTTATTACACTTACCCCCGGCAATTTCGTGCATATTAACCCAATGCCAAAAACTTGCACTCAACTATTTAGCATAACGTGGGCTCATTATGAGTAGTAGTAGTCGTAACCCGGAGCCTCTCCACTATGCCAGGGCTTTACTATATATGCGCAGTGTATTTTTTTGGGGGTTTTGGTTTTTTTGTTGGATAGTGTAGTCCAGTGGGTCTCCGTGGGGCAGGCAACAAACTTGCCAGCAAGGCACGTAAAATATGCGCAGTTGTACACGAGTATGCCAGCAGAGATCACTTGACTATAAACGAGATTAAAAATTCAATTACGTTGGAGTTGGAACCTGCATCGAGTGGCAAAAAGAGAAACAAAAACCAGCAACAAAATAAAAAAAGGAGAATAAAAAGAAAAGCAAAAAAAAAAACCGTATAGATATAACGAAAGCAAAATGAAAACCCAAAGAGCAGTGCTCCAAAAAATGGTAGCAAAGTTGAAACCCAGCTGCAGCTCCTGCTCCTGCTACCAGCTCCTGAGCCCAAAAGGTACAACGACAAAAAGACAAACGGCAGCCGTGTGGCATGTGGTATGCTATGTTGCACTGAGCGCTGCTCTCAAGTCAAAGCATTGCTTTGCCCCTCCGCGCTGCTCTAGTTCCCAATATCCCAGACTCCGAGTGTCCAACGTCTGCTGTCCAGGCGCTGGACACATTTAACGTGGTGCAGAAGTGGTCAGTGCCGGCGACGATGTCGCAGCCAACGGAAGTTGACAACAATTTATGTGCCTGAAACGGATACAATTTACAAGCGAAATTCACACACACGCACACGGCTATACACACACACAGATACACACACGCGTACGTGTGGGTAGCGCAGAGAACTAGAAAACCTGTAAGTGTGTATCGGTGTGTGCATCTGTGTGTGTGTGCCACACCTGCACAAACTTCAAACGGAATTTTGTGTGAGTACTTAGTGCAAAGTGGCCAGTTTTTCGACTGTACCCCGGTTGTTAGCAGCAACGTGCCGTACAGATTGCCAGTTACCAACCAGTACCAGCCAATGTGGACGTCATCGTCATCGTCATCTGCGACGTCATTCCAACGTCATTCCTATCATGCCACCCCATCGTCCTTGTCGTTCTAAAGAAAAACGAGCGAATCATTTGAATTTCGTTTCAAGTTAAACTTGATAAAAAGCCAGTGATTTAGGGTGTGTCCTGACCAAGTCATTGCATTCGCACCCCCACTCCATCTTGCTGGCTGGAAATATTGAAACTACTCCAATGTTGACGGGGGAAAAAAACACATTGCCTGCAATTAAGATTACTTTTCTTTTTTCTGACTCGGTAATTTTTGTGTACTTTGTCAAAGTTTTGTGTCTAGTTGTCAATGATTCATTTGGTCAGTTAAACTCTTGCAGCTCCAAATTTTTGCGACTGACCATATGTCAATGGCATAGGTTCTGTTAAATTTTGATTCATATATATACATATTTTTATAGAAATCTCATAATGCTTCAGCTTTTCGGGCTCAAGTTCTTTAAGACACCTAAAGTTTTAACGTTGGCCTCAAAAAGTTGATCCCTCAGTCTTTTATAGTTCGTTTTAAATTGTTTATTTAAGCGAATTTGGAGCAGGCAGTAGCGTCGTGAGGAGATTTCTGAGATAATCGGACAGTATATACCCAGCAAAGGATATAACCGACCATGGAATTGAAAAAAAAAAAACAGCTAGCTTTCGATGAGGTGTTGAAAGACTAGGCAGAAGGTTTGCTGCTGAAGCTGGAGGGGAAAGGAGAAAAGTCATCGATAAGACATGTCAGACAGAACACAGTTTCGGTCATTACGCTTGGTAGCTTGTGAATTAGCATCGTAAAAAAGACAACTTCTATTAATAAAAGACACCGCCGTTTGGATTCGGCTATAAACTGTAGGTCTCTGTTCTGTTCGAACAGTTATTAATAGGGATCTCTTATGCCCCTCTCTAAGGGGCCAAACAGTTATTAATAGAGATCTTCTATGCCCCTCTCTAACGGGTCAAACAGGGAATTATTTATTTATTTTATTTTTATGTGGCTACTGCTCACCTATGGAGAGCATTTTGTTATCTCCAACCAAAATGACCTCAAGAGGTATAGATATGATATGATATGAGACCTATAAGGATAGGTACAACAAAAGCAATAGAAGTCTTTATAAAAATAACACCGGTCCAAGTAATGTAAAGGCCGCAGTTGAAAATAACAATGCTTAAATGTCAGCCGAGGGAATTGCCAAGAGATACAAAATAAGCGTTAGAGATTACGATGAACTTGGAAAAGTAAACCAAACAATTCTAGCAAGCGATGAAGAGACCACACATATGCATCCTATGAGTAGATGCATCGTTGTGGTTGTTTCAATAGAATCAGTGAAAAGTTCTTCCGTATTTCTCTCAATGGCAGCTGGGCTTTGGGAAAATATTGCTTATAGAACTGCTCGTGTTCCGACAGCTGTACTAGATGACAACTGAGCCAGGTGACTGGTCTCTATAAAGTTATGCAGCCGCTCCTGTAACACTGTATCCGTGATGAGTGGCACATAAGAGAGCGGTGATGTATTGCCCACCAGCTTATATATATTATAATCCGTACCAAATGAGGAGAAGCCTAAAAAAAATCCTTAAAAAAAAAGCCTAATACTATCAAAAAAGCCAGCAGCGCAGCTGCGCTTATCAGACCCCAAGTATCTAGACTATGTAGTGCCATGAAGCTCAAATCCCGAGAAGCTGCTCTCATGTGTGGAGCGCCCTTGTGACGTAGCACGTATACCGTCCACCATATAGCGCGTTCTAAAGGCGGTTCCTTTTGATAACGATACAACTTGGACTTAATCTGCGCATATTTCCGATAAGTACGAGATTCACAATAATAATTTAAATTAAATCTGTACCCCTTCAGACAACCTCCACGTTTAGGAATACTTATTCCACAATATAAATAAGGATGAATATGAGAGAAGCGGGCAACTTGCAATAAACTACTTTTCTCTAGTAGGTCTAACACATAAGTGAAAATCATTAAAACTGAAGAGGTCGACCAAAAATGAGGTCATTCAATGACTCCACTTGACTATGAACGCTATCATTACTCTCGTTCCCCCATGGGTTCTGGCGTACCAATGGATCATCGAAGACCTCCCATTGACCCGTATGATCGTTACGTCCTGCCTCATATGCATCCACATGCTGTCGACCCGTGACTACCGATCAATACACCATGAATATCCGTTGCCACCACGTTCCTTTCCATAATAAGAAAATTGAAAACATCGTTTTCCACGTGTGTTAAAAATCGTATGCAAACTGTGGAAATTAGAATTGATTTAATCCTGATTATAAGAGGCTCACTTGTTTTCGTTGTGGTGAAAGTTCTGTTTTCATCGTTTTGGCACGGAAAATTGGGTATTACGAATCGCATATTACGAATATTTTTGTTGCTGCAATTTTTGCATTCAATATGATTGGAGTGCTTTTTGAGAAATTATCAGGCTACTTAATACACTGCTGCTCAATACACTCCACTTGCAGGAGCTTACTCATTCATTTAATACGCTATATTCATTCAGTTTGGGGAGGGAAGTTGAAATTTTTACTCTGTTGTTATTGAAGCCACTCGAGTGCAAATTTTGTGCTCGAGTGCTTGGGCATAGGTCTAGTCTAGGTGGGGAATAATTGCCAGGAGTTTAAGTGCCCCATTAGTACTAAATTACAGAGAGACCGCCCTACAGCTAACGCTATTGCGTAATTACGCGACCAACCTGCTCACACACACACATATACACTCACACAGATACACAGAGATACAAATACATAGATGCACCTGCCCCAGTAGGGGCGGAGTGGCGGAGGATGCGCCAACATTGGCCAAAAGTAAAGTGCGCTAATGGCAATTAGAAGTTTACCGAGTTCAGTCAAAAATTGTAACGGCAGCTGCTGCTGCTTCTGCTGCAACTTTGCAGCAACTTGTTGTTGTTGTTTTTGTTGCAGCTGCATTATTGAACATTTTCCTAATTGCCGTATAATTATTGCAGTTAAAAAATTTAGCACGATAGCAGCCAATCCTTGACCGTAACGTAGCTGAAGAGGCACAATTGAAGTGGCCCGTAGTTTGGCTAGGTAAACGACTTGCGCATAATTGGCCTTATGTCAGTTACACATTACGTATACGCATTGTTTGCATTTCAAGTGCTACCTGCGCGAGGGCTGCTTGAAAGCAATGAAAATTGGGCAATTGCGGGGAGTATTCCAAAAGTTAATTTTTTGTGTGATCATCAAGCTTTATTGTTTTGCATAAAAAAGAATCATTAGCGAATATATGTTAATAAAAAGCGGAGTTTGATCAACCAAGATGGACTTCAAAAAAAATCTTCAACAGAGTCCCTGGAATGATATGAATATATCGGCATAAAATAATGCGTGAGGTGGCTCGATTTTACAGAATTTCTTGTCTTTATATTAATAAGCTAAAAATGGGATGGAAGGCGCAAAGTGTGACGTAATTCCAGAGAGATTTTGACCCATTTGTAATGGTGCCCAAAACATGGATCTATTACAACGCATTTGAAACAAAGGAGAAAACTTCTTGGAGGAACTTTTTATATCCAACTATTTATTCAGCTGGCTAGGTTAGTGTAAAACATGAGAAAATGTGGAAATATGAAATATTTCGCTACAGATTTTGTTTAATTTTTAATTTAAAAATAACGCGATATTTTTAATTTATTTGGAATCAAAAACGTTTAATTTAATTTAATAAAAACCCAGCATTGAGCAGTATTAATTATTTAATATTTATGTACAAAATAAAACAATTGTTTTCATTATATAAATATGGAATATGTTTTATATTAAGTATTCAACAATTATTTTTTTAATTTTTGGCGTTTAAAAAAAATATACATTTTTGCTTATAATTTAAATTTTTTTTAAATTTTTTTTTAAATTTTATTTTTTTAATTTTTCTGTAATAAATGGATTTTTCACATTAAATGCATATTTTACAAATAATGGTGATGACTTAATTAAAAGAATATTTAAAAAATAAAAAGTTTAATAAAAAATTTAAATAATAAATTTAAAAAAATATTTAACAAAATATAAAAAAAATTTTTTTAAATGCAATAAAATATAAAAAAATAAAATAAAATATAAATAAAATTTAAAATATTTAAAAAAATTAAAAATTTAATTTTTTACGAAAATATATTAAAATTGATATGAATAGATTATTTTAGACAGAATAAAATTTTTATTTTCAAAAAATATTTAAATTTCTTCTTCGCAAAAATGCAGTTTTAATTATTATTATTAATTTATTAAAATTTCTGAGCATTTTTAAAAACAATTTGTTTATTTGAGTTGCCGAAATTCAGTTACAAAATAAAAACATTTTAAATATTTAAATCCTCTATTATAAAAAAAAGGTTTTTTTTGTAGTAACCTTTTTTATATAAAGTAAGTTTTTTGTAGTAAGTAAGTAATTTAAGGTGGCCCCCCTGAGCCGCTTGCTGTGATGGAGGGGTGGGGATTGGTGAGCTAAGCGAGCAGGGGGCGGAAGCCTCCTTAGTATAATATATTGAAATAAATATGAATGCATTATTTAAGGCACCGTCATTGACAACTCAAATAAAAAAATTTGATTTCGAAAGTGCTCAGAAATTTTTAATTAATTAATAATAATTAAATTCGAAATTATTACAAAAAAAAATCGTTGTTCAAAATTCAGTTTTTGTACCTTATGGAGTTAAACTCTTGTATCATATTTCGTCAATTTACTGATTTATTAGAAAATTCTTGGATTTAAAGAAAAATTTTGGAAGTTAGAATAAATTTTAGATTTAAAAAATAATTTTGAATTTTACCACTGATAACTAAAATTCTTATCCTTTTTTGTTATTTTTTATTCACTTTCTAGACATAATATTAAAGGCAGACAAATATTTTCATTTTTCGAAAATAATTTGAATATTATAGTTGAGTAACTTAAATTATAACGTAGGTATGACTTTCTGATTTTTTAAATACGAACTTTTTATTCCCAAAATATTTTTTGCGTAAGAAAGTGCACTCTTCGAAAACGGGCTAACTCATTAAACCGCCCTAATACAAAAGCCGCAAACATTTGCTTGAAATCAAAGTCCAAGCACTTGTACATACATACAGGATCAACCACATCCTCACTAGGAATGGCGAGAGCGAGGTTCCGCCTAACTAAAGCTGATTATGCATTCGAATGATGTGGCTTGTCTCTAGTAAATATTATGCCAACATCTCATAATTAAGATTACCAATGCCGGTCGAGTGGTTTTAATGAAAATCAAACAATTTGTTGAAATAAATAGGCAGAACAATGGACACAGTTGACTAGAGTCCAGGATATGGGCAGACATTGTCAGTTACCGAGACAGACGCCATTTCTCCAATGTAATATCCAAACATCAATGTTAAATTTTCTACAATATTTGATTGACCAAGCAGTAAATGCAGCTTGACGATAGACACACAACTCAGTCACAGATACTCAGCAGTGGTGTAGGAAGGGGGTTAATTGGGGCACTGCGAAAAAAAAACAAAAATCGAACAAATTTTTATTTCGCAAATTCGAAACGGTTCCGTACGTAAATTTGAAGCAAAAGTTCGATGTCCTTTTCTAGAAATGATTATGGTTCCACCTTCTACGCTCCGCCAGCACATCCACCCCATTGCAAATCATCTATCTACGTCACTGTCTATCATTCGCTCATTTACTGCAATATTTAATTAATGCCTAAGCTAAATGCAAATTGTTTTACAGGCATTGCCATGGAAATTGCCAAATTGCCATGGCATCTCTGCTTCAATTCTTCATTATTCCAGTGCTCAACAACAATGTTAAATTGTGTCAATGCCTAAAAGTATGCAACACTGCGCTGCTCTGCTCTGCTCTCTGCTCTGCTCTGCTCCGATGTACTGCACTGCGCTACTTATCGTTCTACGTTACCTTAATTAAGTCTTAATTAAAACTTGCCGTGTGCACGAAAGCAAGCACGCAAGCAATTTTGGCTTCAACTATGTATATCCTATATACATATATACATATATGTATATATATATGTATATTTTGTATGTATGTATGTATTACATGCTACTAAACTTGGCCCATGTTAATGATGCAACAGAAAGCGGCAGAACGCCTTTGACATGGCGTAAGTTGCCGCTGCCAGCGTCGACACACTTGATTGGTTCGTAATCGCTTTAAATTAGACTTCGGTTTAAGGGCGCGGAAATGAATTTGTAATTTTTCTCAGGCGGAAATTACATCATGACTTTAATGATGATGATCGTTGTAATTATAACGGCTAGCTCCTTTAATTAAGCCACGCTGATGCGGATTTTCGATTTTGTGTTGTCTTTGCGGATTTTCGAAAAACGAAAAACATCAATTTGTTGTTGTCAATAAAGTATTGAGAGTATTGAGAATTTTGTATCTGGAAGAGATATTTCGTGGGTTATTACAAGATAATTTGTACTTTGGTGGAAGCTTTTAGAATGTGGCTTCAATTATGGTTCTATTCTTAGCTTAGCCTAATTTCTGGCAAACGATTTAATTTTGATTCCCTGCGTTTAGCATGATTTCGAGCGGTGAAAATAAAAAAATAAAAATAATTAAATCGATATATTGGAAATAGTGAAAAACACGGATTAAACATAATATGAGTATAATAGGCATTTGGATAGTTCTACTTATCTCTAAAAATAAAACTACATTTTTAAGAAAGAACAATAACAGAAACTTTTAAATAATGTGCTTTTTACTGTAAGTATAATTTTTTTTAAATTAAATTAAATTTTATTCACCCATTCTTAGGCCGAACCAATACATCTGACTCGAAATTTTCTAAAAATACAGAGTTCAGATTTAATTTATTACCTTTTCTACTGTGTTATTGTATTATTATGAAAATATGTATATAATACCATTAGAGTCATAAGAGACGGGGAAAAATTACAAAAAACTCATGAATACGAGAAACATATAAGACCTTTTCTATGACTAAGGTATCTCATAGGAAGTTAGTAATATACGTAAACTCGGAATATGCACCTAAAATACCTCAATATGACAATATGTATCCTTAATACAATTGTGGAGATAGTTGATATTTTCAGTATTCCCCAACACAAACTATGAAAAATTGTATAATCTTCTTTGAAGTACTTATATAGGGTTCTTAAAGCTTTTGTTCCTCAATTAATACGTTTAAACTGTTAAAGAAACAAATTTTTTTTAAAGTTTTATATGCAAAAGTAATAAATAGATTAATGCATTCGTCAACTACGCAACAATTTGCATATAAGACGAAAAAGAAAAAGGCAAAGAATTTTTTTTATTTTAAAGTCCAATTCCTCTTCAGGGTTTGTGTCGATTTTATACTAAATGATTCCGCCTCCATCATCGTAAATTTGCTCTGAATGTTGTCAAGCAAGTTTGCAAACGCCGATTTATTATCAATTTATCGATAACTGCAAATTTTGATAGTATTTTTTTCTGTTTATCGCTATAAGTATAATTCCTTAATTTTGTATTCTTTAGATTTATTTAAATATGCAAATATTAAATAAAATTAAAATTGCAAAAATTGAATAATCTTTTTTCAGGAACTTATATATGGTTTTTTAAACTTTTTGTCTTTCAATTATATTTTTTTTACTCTTAAACTTATAAAAAATAGAAAAAAATTTTTTAAAAAGCTTTATATACTAGATTAACAAGTAGATTTAAACAAATTTTTGATGCTTTTTTTTGAAAGACTGTGATTAACCTCAGAGCTGGTATCCTTTTTATGGACGCTTTCAAAGTCGTTATTATTATATTTTTGAGCTAATGCGCCTTCAATAAAATGAGGAAAGGTTTGCAAATACCGCTTTTTTAACAAGTTATCAATCTAACAATTCTAATATTTGTTAAAGACACGTGAATAATTATATTTGCCGAAAAATCCAATTTTTTAGTGCTAAGTCAATGAATATCTCAAGAAACGGTACTTATATTTTATCTTACTTCCAAAATCGGTTATAAAATGATCAACTATCATATAAATGTTTGAAAATATATACAATTTTTTTTTAAAAAGCTAATTTTTTTCTTTCCCGAAAAAAATGTTTTTTCGGATATCATTATCGATTTTCTTGATATGTTTTGCTAAAGAAAAGTCAACCTATCAGGAGTGCCATAAAAGACATATTTTCAAGATGGTTTTAAATCTTTATAAAATTTGCTATAGATTTGATCAAATTGACCAATAAAACTAATTTTATTGAAAGTAAAAAAAGTTTGTTTAATATCTGAGCTATAATTTTTCTAAATCGAATTTTTTAAATTTACTAATATCTATTCAAATCTCTAGTCAATAAAGTATTCTATATAAACGTGTAAACCGTCTCAAGCTAAGGCGTTGCCACCTAGTTGGGAGACTAAATAATTACATTTTGCCGTATATAATTTGATATATTGAAGTATGTTTTTTTTGTGTTAAATTAAAGTTAAAAAATTATATTTTTAATTTTACTAAGTTACCAGCAACGCAACATTTTCTGTTCAAATGGCAACGTTCGATATGTCAGAAATTTTTGTGAATAGCAATAATTTGACAGATAGTTCAAATAAAAATTTAATTGCCCTACATGAATTAATTTGGGAAGAAAAAGAGAAAAAAACGTTTGGAAGAAAAATTGAAATCAAAAGAAAATTGAAAAAATGAAATTTTAATATGTTTTAAGTTATTCATTTTTCCTCTTAAAAATTGTTTAATAATAATAATGTATATCGGCGAAAATAAGTAAAGCGGGCCACTTTTTTGGCGACCTTCTGCTGCTATTGGCTGCTAGCCAATAATAACCACGCCAAATTTTATTGCAAAATTCCGATAATTTATCGAGTTTTCGATAACTGAATATCGGGTTTTCAGTTTTGGACTATTTTTTGATAAGCCATATCTTCTAAACGCATAAAGATATTGTTGCGATTTGATAGATAGATAGACATGATAGATAAAATATTAATTTTTAAAAAATAAAATCGATTTTTTTTTAAGAATTTTTATTTTTTTTGCGTTTTTTAGCACAATTTCTTGAAAATTGCTAAATTTATCTAAGTAGCAAAGAATAGAAGCCTTCGGTCTCTTTATTTTATACATATTATATCTTACAGTCATAAGTAATATTTTTTGGGACAAAAAAAAAACAATATTACTGTGAACAAATTAATTTTGCCATTCACATTGCTACTGAGAGTTTGACAACTGATTGTTGTCTATTCAAAATTATCTGTTTGGCGGGATAATTATTCAAATTTATTCATTAGAAATTGAAAGCAAATTATAGCTAATCCCAAAATAAATTGACTAATTATCTTTTAAAATTCATATATTTAAAATATTGTTTGTAAAATTATTGTAGCAACTCCTTTCTGCTATCTTCGATTAAACCTAAACATTCGGTGGCAATTGTCTATAAAAAGGAAAAATCTGAGACTTTTATGGCAACTAATAGAGATTTGGTTTCAAATCGTGCCTCGAATCTCTAGAGATTTCTGTGGTACTCCTGTAAATATTAATTTTCGTTAACTTATGAAAATTAAAAAAAAAAAGACAAAATAGCTCAATATTATCGCGTTCCCTTATGACATATTCAAAAATAATAAATGTCGAAGATATCGTCCCTAAAAATGTGGTCCACTTATTTAGTACGTATATATTTTTATTTTTAGGTTATTTTACTTATTTTTTTTAAACTCTGTTTTTAGCCTTTTTACCTTACCAGCTGCTTATATAATTAATGTGCACTGAAATATAAAAGTTCTTTGGGGCTGCCACCTTCCAAAATTGATAGTACAATCGTGTCTAGTATTTCAGCAATTTGTGTGTAATTTAGGATGTCTTTATTTAGAACTAAATTTAAATTTACATTGCAACTCGTTATACAAAAAATAGCAAAACTTACACAAACTTTAACGATACGTCGCTGCGACGAATTTTTGTTCACTCACCACTGTACGAAAACTTACGTAAAGGAGTCGTTGATAACGATTTTTGCGGTGCAAATAATTGCACTAAGCAACCCTGTAACTTCTTTCCGAATTGTACTTATAAATTAAACAAGATATTTAGGTTCTTTTCCTTTAAAAAAAGCTTTTACTAAAATCGTGAGTTTTTTTGACAAACCAATTGATCTAATACTTTAAAATTGAATGTTAACTAGCCATAATGAAATAAATGCCGCTAACTACTAAAAAAAACTTTTCAATACTCTCTTTTTATCTTAGGTCCCTTTGCCAAATAAAATGTCCAACATTTAAGCCTCGCGAATACCTCTTTAGAAGGGGGTAAAAAAATCAAAACTTGTTATTTGGTTTGTCGTGAGTTTCTTTTCTATTTTTTGTTTTGTTTTTTTTTGGATACCCCCAACTGTCAGTCGTATAAATCTTATTGGGAAAAACTTTTTGAAATACTAACACTTGCCGTAACACACACTCCCATACACACACATACACATGTACACTGCATACACATAAATAAAGTCCGCCATTTTCAGATATAGCCAGCAACAATCAGTCCATAACTGCGCTTTTATGTGTCAGTTCACTAGAGACTAATGCTGGCGCTATCAAAAATATGCAAAAATCAACTCCACATGTGCAAGTTTCGTTCGTTTTGTGGGTTCGGTTTGGTTTGGTTCCTGTCCTGGCCCACTTCCGGCCCTTTGGCACCTCCCCGCGCTGTACGGAAAACAATATGCACTGGCAATTTTTTTTCTCACTGCATTTAGGGCATAGGGTATATATGCATGAGTGTGTTGGATCCTTTTTTTTTTTTTTTCTAAAAAATCCAGTATGATAGAGTGCAATAAGAAAAAAAAAGAAAACTCGGTAAAAAAATAAGAATGCGGCAATGTTTGACAAGTTTGGTTGCTCGAGCAACGGGCGCTGCAGCAGCAACAACAACAACGTGCAACAAAGTGATGTCTTGATTTGCATAAGCTCAGCTGACGCCGCAGAGTATGCAACATTATTTGTTTTTATTTTTGGTTCAGGGTCGTTTTTATGACAGCGACAATCGATGGGTTAGATATCGGCAGGAGGAACAGCAGCAGCGGCAGCAGGAGCAGGAGCAGCGACAGCGCGTCGCGTTTGGGGAGCTATCAATCAAAATTTCATATTGGACAATGGCGTTGCCAGATAACAAATAGAAAGTTGCAAGTTAAGCAAAAGTTGGCGTGGCAAAAAAAGTTTTGAAAACTTTTACAGTACATTTATCTACACTACACAGATGTATGTAATATATAACTATGCAGATGGTATACTATAGTGTTGTTTTTCAGAAAGTAAAGCAAAGATTTTTACGTAAAAACGGTAGAGGTTAGTTTTAATTTTTTTTTAAAGAAAAAATAAATGGTTTTCTTTAAGGGGCACACCTAGTGTGACATTTTCAAAAAATAATTTTTTTTTTCCATATTTCTATAGGTTATACCTTTAAAAATAACACACTAAAATTTTAAATCGATATCTTAAATAGTTTTTGAGTTACAGCCATTAAAAAGAGTAGCCGCTCTATAACAGTGAAAACGATCAATTTATCTTTAAGGGGCACACCTAGTGTGACAGCCTAAAAAAGGCCATTTTTGGGAATTAATAAAAAAAACTAGTGAATCCATCTATTTAAAATTTTGAGGGTATATTTATACATGGTTTGAGAATACACAGTAAAATTTTTGAAATAAAATATTAAATATTTTTGAAATGACACGCGATCTCAGGTATATACCAACTATCTAACTGCCGAGCGGCTACTCTCTTAAATGGCTGTAACTCAAAAACTATTTAAGATATCGATTTAACATTTTAGTATGTTATTTTTAAAGGTATAACCTATAGAAATATGGAAAAAAAAATTTTTATTTTTTGAAAATTTCACACTAGGTGTGCCCCTTAAACGCGTTTTTCTCGAAACAGCATTTTTCGAATTTGCTGGAGTGATTACTCGAAGACAAATGATCCGATCGCTATCAAATTTTTTTGCATCTCCTCTAAATAGTTCTCCATACCATGAACCTCCAGTTTTTTGATCTGATCAAAAATCGAATTTTGTGAGGCCAAAAACGACCAAAATTTTGGGAAAAATTGAACTTTTTTTTCAACATGCCGCCATTTTGTCAATTTTCGATTTTTTTGTTCGCCCGAGGTTCATTGTACAGACAATATGTTTTAGTTTAACGAGAATTTTTTTTTAGGTTTTATCAACGGAGAAGGCTGCAATCACTCCAGCAGTGGAGGAACTTTTTTTGGCGCCGCCGGAGATCGCGTGTCATTTCAAAAATATTTAATATTTTATTTCAAAAATTTTACTGTGTATTCTCAAAACATGTATAAATATACCCTCAAAATTTTAAATAGATGGATTCACTAGTTTTTTTTTTATTAATTCCCAAAAATGGCCTTTTTTTAGGCTGTCACACTAGGTGTGCCTCTTAAGTTGTGACGTTTTTTATACAATGAAAAATTGAATTGAATTGTTTCTTAACTCCCATTTTTTCTTTGGTTAAGTTTTGAATCAAAAAGATAATTAATTTGTTTTTCTTTTATCAAGTTTTGATTTTTTTGTTTTTGTTATTTTGAATTATGGAATTAAATTTATATGAATTTTGCATAAATATACATTTTTATAAGAAAGGAAAGGAAATCTTCTGTGATTATCGGCGGTTTTAACTTGCTAGTGCCTACAGGTTTTGTGCGATTAATGGATTAAATTCATTTTTTTTTTAATCGGCAAAAAGATCGAATCTCGAAGATTTAAGATCGAGCCCAACTCTGGTGGTAGGCAATGTTACTCTTTTACATAATTGTAAGGGAAAAAATTGTTAATTGCTAGGGCTTGTAAGTTCCCAAAAATGGTAGATTTAGATGTTCCAACAATAAAATCCAAGACCCAAGAAAATTTTAATTCTTTTTAAAGAAATTGCAAAATAAAGAACATTATTTTTTAATGCGCTCAAAAAGTAATCAAATCAAGAAAATATATGTGCTGGAACTTTCATAATCATAAACGGCTTTCGGACATACAGTTTATTGACTGGAATTATCATAGAATCTAATTTGAATTATTTTTAGTCAATTTTTCTGCCATTTTCGGATATATTTGTTCAATATTTTCCATAACATTTCGTTTTCAGTATGGCTGCATGTCGGCCGAACAAAAGAAAATTTAAATTTTAGCTTCTCTGTATAGATCAATCTTTCTTGTTTTTTTTTTTTAAATTCAATTTGCTGATGATTTGAGCAATAATGCGTCTTTATTGCACTTTTCTCCAATTTCGATCATTTTTTTTAGGCATGGCAACCTACACGCCTTTTTTCTTTTTTCTTTCCTATGTTATATCGGGATATACACAAAAAAGACTATTTCAAATTTTTCCTATGAAATGTAGTTTCGCTATATCTCCTGATTGAACTTCGATCTTACAGAAATTTTCTAATAATCCAGATATGGACACATCTCAGTATGACAAACACACCTAAATATAAAGCTTTATTTACTAAAAGTAAAATCGCCTTTTTTTGATACTCTATCTTTGGAAAAACTTTGACACTTTTGAATATAAAGTTTCATTCGAAAATGCTGTAGTGGTCAAATTAAGGTCGTCTCTTGCACTAGTTTATACGAAAAATTAACTTAATAATCTTTTTTAGGGCAATCTTCTTAATTCGTCAATATCTCGTGAACACATTTTGTATCATCATGAAAACTGAAATTCAAAGGCAAGAAAATGTAAGGTCTAAGATCTTTAAAATGGGGTAAGAATTGAAGATTCTATGCAACTAAGAACAATAGTTCCAATCGCAACATAATTACACTTTTGTATGAAAATAAAATTGTTTCACTTAAAGTTCTTTATTTACGTTCAGTTACGAATTCATGATTTTTCGATCATGGGTGCTTATCATCAAAAGTTTCTATCCAATTTCGAAGATCTTAGATGCGAAATGTTTGTAATATAATTTTCATGCATTTAAAAACTTATAGGATACATAATGAAAATCAAACCAAAAATGTTAATTCTAAAAATGGTCGTTACACATTTTTTTAGCTTCAATCATTTTTACTTAATCTAAACATAGTATATGCAACTGTTAAGGAAACTTTAGAACGTTTCGGTCTTATCGTCTTTTATGTCGAGATCAGATGCTCACGAGATATGGACGAACTACTGAATAAGCACCAAAAACGGATTCTTCGAAAATATCTTGAAAACGGACAAAGTCGTAATTTTCGTATTTCTCGACATAAAATTACCCTAAAAAACACTTTAAGACTCACTAGAGGACCCTTAAATTTGAAAACTAGTGTTAGTGACTCATCTTAATGTCATTAAAACCACTGTCATTATCTTATCAAATCATTTTCAAAATCTTTATTATGAAGTTGATACTCACCGCTGAACTCTATTATGCATATTTTTATCAAATTAACTCTATAAAAAACCATTTCCACCAAAGTCAAACACTCTGATCTCTACCAAAGTACCTCTCTACCCAGACATACAATATACTATATGGACAAAGTTCAAAAGAGTAACTCCCAGGCGCTTTTAATAAGCACTGAATTGTCTGCAATTGTTACGAACAGAGTTCTAGGCAACATTTGTGTGTGCCACCAAGGATTAATAAAAAATTATATATGTTCATTTATATATACATAAATAAAAACAAATTTAATAAATTAAAAAAATGTATTTTTGCAGAGAGTCGCCGCCGCCTTTGTTGTTGGTCGTCGTCTGTCTTTTATTATTGCTTTTATATTTATTTTATTTTTAATATTATAAACTTGTTCGTTTGAACTTGTGCAAAAGTTTTTGCGTTCAATATGTTTTGCTGTCTGTGTGTAAGTGTGAATCTGTGTGTGTATGAGTGTGTTCGATATTTGTGCGCCATTTTTTTTGTCATATTTGCACACTTTGTGTGTGTGAGTGTGTGTGTGTGTGTGTCGCGAGTGCACCCAAAGCGCTCATAAATCAAAAAAAGCTGTTGTTTGCTTACAGACACAGACGCAGAAAATGGCGCTGCCTTTGTGTCTATGTGTGTGTGTGTGATGTGTGTATATAAATCACAAAGCATGTCCTTTGCCAATACAAACACAATTGAGCATGCATATGCAAGCTGGCTCTCGCTCTTTCTTATGTTCTCTCTCATTCCCTCTTGTAGTAAAAAAAAAGCAGTCAAAGAAATTGTGTTAAAAAATTTGATTAAAAAGTTTGTCGCTGAAATTGTGTGAAGCTTACACACACACTCTGACGCTGTCTTTGTGTGTGAGTTTATGTGTGGCTGCTACACACACACACACACACACACACACAGACAGCCTGACCTGGCGGCCATTGTGCTTATCGGCACAACAACAACAACAGCAATTGAGCCCAAAGTCATGTTATAAATCTTTCAAAAGCCTCTAATAAAACTGGCCAAGAATTCAATTTTACATTGACATTTGAGACAAGTCAGTTTGCCTCTACACACACATATACATTATATACGTATATGCATGTGTTTGTGCTTGTGTTTTAGCCTGCTATGGGCAGCTGTCCAACTCAGCTGGACCACAAATGAACAACACAAAGTAAATAACTGCTCCGGCATGTTGGTCAGCAGGCAGCTAACTTGGCCATATAGTTGCCAGTTAGCATACTTATAATTAGTGCAAGCATTCAAAGAACTTGTCAATTGCAAATGTTTTACATTTTATACAATTTATGAAGGGTCTAGGACAAACTGAGTAACCACCAACAACATGCCTCCCCGCCCCCATCTATCCTGCCACTAGGCATATTGTACAAAGGCTCACAAGGACACCCCTATGTGGTCTTTGCACACGCACACACTAATTGCCATTAGCCCAAAATAAAAATAATAAAAAGAATTCAGTTAGTGAAGTTAAGCTGACAGTAGTAGCCATTTTGATGCTCTTTCTTTTGTTTTTAACATAAAATTTTCGGTCTTCTAGGTAGGTTTTTAATGGATGAAAAAATGGAGCAGGAAGTAATTTTTAAATTTTAGACAGAAGACCAGCTACCCAAACTCTGTCAAATGCTTGTTTGACGTCTACATATCGTCTCCGTAGCAGTATTCCTTATCGTCAAACACCTTCCCTGAATCAAAATGGATGATCAGGAAGTGTGTCGAAGTTTTAAGATATGTTAGGTTAGGGCGGCAGTTGGGACCGACGTCCCAACTGACTTAGGCCAAGGATAGGCTCTTTGTGATACCGCTAGAGTGGACTAATTCACCACATTTCCCCACTCGATAGGTCACCTACGAAAGATGAGCACTGGGCTCTATTCAGACAACAAAGTTTTTTGGTTCTTTTACTGCAGTATGTCGGCCAGGTTTGCCGCGAGATTCTACACGTGTTCGATATCCGATTCCACGTTTTATTTGCACAAAGAGCGAAAAAGTTTCGTATTCTCAGTTTACAGCTGGCCATGGGTATGCTCAGGCCCTCCTTGTCTTGAAGGAGGATGCTGTGAGTTCCCTTTCTAGCCAGTTCATCCGCAATGCAGTTTCCCTTAAAGTCCCTATGTCCTGGGAGCCAAATCAGGTGAATTGAAAGCTGCTCAGCCACCTCCCTAGAGACAAGCGGCAGTCTTCATACACGAAGTCATCAAAACTAGGGACTTAATAGCCGCTTGGCTGTCCGAATATATACAGATGTTCTTATCTTGAACTTGTAGGTTTTTTATTGTTGTTAAGACAATGCAGTGGTCCGGGAGCCGAAAAGCAATTCCAACGTCGAAATCCTCGTCGAAGACGCCTCCCCCTACACGGTCGTCTAACTTGGAACCGTCCGTGTATACCTTTATCGAGCCTGCTGAGCCTGGTATCCCTGAAGTTAGTTGTAATATGTTCCTGCGGTTTGCAGTAGTCTGTACTTTCGGGGATAAGTGGGTTCCCTTTAAGAATCTTTGCATGGCCAAAATTTTGATCATTCCATTTTTCTGCCTCTCTCATGAGTAAAGCTGATCGAATGGCTTGTTGTTTCCCTACCTTGTTCAGTGGTAGGAGGTTTAAAATAGCATCTAAGGCTTCGTTTAGTGTAGAGCGTAGAGAGTATCTTTCTTAAAATCAATCTTTCCCATACTTTAGACATTGTAGGGAGGTGAGTGATTGGTCTGTAAGATTCCGGGTCACTCTCCGCTTTGCCGGTTTTGCGAATCATAGTGCAGTTTTCCATTAGGCAGGTAAATATCGTGTTCTTAATATAGCATTGATTATCAACATTATAAATAGAAGAGCTTTAGTTGGCAGGGCTGTCAGATTCTGTCATGGCTTGGAGCCTTGATCCTTGGGAGCTTTTTAATTGTGTTTTTAATTTACTAATTTCTTATGGGTTTTATTTGGGATGCCATTTAGAGTGGGCTGTTGAGATCATTAAGAGTCTGGTCCAGATCCTCATCTGTGGCTAGGCTGAACGGAGTAAAGTGCTGTTCAAGGTGATTGGCAAATGTTTCGAATTGTTCAAAGGCAGAGAATACTTGCCATCCTGACGACTAAGGGGGTTTGTTCGAAAAGGCTGTCTTTTAATATTACGTGTGGTCTTCCATAAACTATAGTCGGCTTTGGGCTTATAGTTAAGACCTTCGATCATGCTGTCAAACCAATGCTGTATGTAGACTTGAAGTGCTTCTTTAAACTTTCTTTCAGCTTTTCTCCATGCGGCTTTGTTTTTAGGGTGATGACTGGATTGCAATCTCCTCCGGAGTCATCGCTTCCTTAAAAGTAAATCGAGAAGCTCGGCCGTAAGTTGGTTGCCTTAATCATCATGTCTAATAGTTGCTGGTTGGGTCGCTTCCGCTTGATGGATTTTTCTGTGATCTGATCGACTGCTTGTTCTATATCTTCACAAGAACTTATTTCCATCTCGAGATGGACTGTATTTTGCAGTGTTTTCTGGAAGATTTCCAAAGTTGTTTTCTGGCTAATGAGTCGGGGTACATTTTTGTAGATTGTGGGTACCATGCTTAGAGTAATACTTAATGCGAGGTGATCGCTTGGCAGGACCCAATTATCAGATATATCCAAAAGCTGATCAGGACTACCTTGATACACCGCGAAAAATAAACAGGATGGGGTACATCTGTAGTTACTGTAGTATCTTGTTGGGAAACCTGCTGCTAGAGCTTTTACCTTTCTGGTCAATAAACTGTGAGCATGTTCTTTTCCCCTTCGGTCATTGCGTGTTTCGCCCAAAGCCAATGTTTAGCATTCCAGTCTCTTCCAATCAGAAGCCGCTGTGCGGCAGATTTAAAAAGATATTGTTAAAGTTTGCTTCTCAATGACCTATCTATTGAACCAAAAAAGCTCCAAAAATTATATTTCCGTATGATGGGTTTATATTTTTGATCCCTAATTGCTGGCAGTCTAAAAAAACTCCAACAAAAGTTTGGATAAGATTTTTTTAAGTTCAGATCGAAGTATCTACACCTAAGCCTTGAGAAGCTTCTTAAGCATAAGCAATACTCTTCATTAGCTGCAGAGTATAAAAAGTGAAAACTTTTTTAACTCAAGTTGTGTCAAGCAAATTTTTGTGTTATTTCTGTTATTGTTGTTGCTGTCACACCTGTCGTATGCGCAATGTGCGCAATTAAAACTTTCCACTTTTGCCATTGCCATTGCACATATTTGCTGTCAAATGTAATTGTCATTTTATAGAAATGTTAGAAAATTTTCCCAAACACACACACACACAGAAACACACTCACACACAAACACACTCACACACAGAGTTACACAGAGAAAAGTAGAGAATGTCATACCGAAATGTCTCATTTGTGTCAGTTGTTCGATGGAATAGAGAGAATATGGCATCCGCCGGCTAGGCTTGATGCAGGCGAGCGGAATTCCAAAATAATGCCAAGGGTGCAGGGTCTGGAGAAGGGTCTGGAGAGCATTTCATTAGTTGCCAAGTTGCGCAAATTAGCATTGTTAGCACAAGCTAAAGCTCCAAGCTTAAAAGCAAATGTGATGCAGCTGCAACGCTTTGCCTGCAGCTTTGTCTTTATATACACTGCACAAAAAAAGGGTTAGGAGTCGCTGAAAAAGTTGAGTTGTTATGGCTAAAAGGAAACGAGTAAGATGCCAAAACTATATAATCGAAGCTGGTACTTCGTAGATCTTAGAGCGTACTGGATTTTAGATTAAATGGCGCTAGGTTGCACTTAGCATAAGGGGTTACGTTGCGTATACGTAACAATTCTATGTCTAACCATTTTGGTAGCTTAATTAAATAAACAGTACAAAGTATTTTCGGAAATAAATTTGCTTTTATTGTTCAAAAATGCGTTAAATTTATAAAAGAATCAGCGATATGCAAAAAAAAATATTACGTATACGCAATTATTTAAAATCGATGACTTTTGTAGGTATTGTCAGCTCTCCCATAATAAATCTTTAATAAAATTTGGTTAACTTAATTATTTCAAATGAATTTATATACAAATATTTAAGAGTACACCAAGAAAGTAGTGTACAAGACAGTCGTATCTCACTAACTTTGCATTTTAATACAATGATATTTTTAAAATTCATTCCATTTTTATTTTTAGCTTAATTTAAGCTTAAGCAAGTTCAAGGTTGTTCAAGTTTTTACAATTCACAGTTTGGCCAACAAGTAGATTTTTGGTATTTTTTGTGTATGCTGTGGCAAATGTGGCGCTAACAAGCATTTTCCTACTCATATCCTTTAAAGGAAGTCGCTTTTCCGTTGCATTTGTTACAAAAAACACACACACACAAAGAATATACTAACATACATAGAAACGAATTGCAAGGACGTTTCTATAAAGGCACTGTGCAAAAAAAAAAGAAAAGAAGGATAGTATAAGCTTGCCAAAGCAAAAACTATGCTTAAAGAGAAAGAAAAATTTTCTTGGAAAATGCGTAACAATGGAAACATTGTTAAGTGTCAGCCTTAAACTATGCAACAAAAAATTTAATATGTTCTTATGAAAGAGAAAAAATTCTGTCTGTTCAACATTAATTGCACTGACATTTCTGACAGTAGTAAAAATACGAAAGTGCTTTAAGGGAAGTATTCGACATTTTTAGGAAAAACAGATTTGAAACCCTTGAATGCAAATCTACTGCTGTTTTTTGTCTTGTCCTGTAGAGTATTTGACTTGTTCTGAAATTTTTTTTGCCTGCTAATTGGCAGGCCATAAAACTATAATTGGTGCAAGGTTAAACTTTGGCAATAAAAAAAGAAGCAAATGATAAAAAGACGGAATATCAAGCTTATTGGCCAACAGATTGGGAAATGAATGCATAGAAAAAATTTCAATAAAATATTCAAAGAAAATGGAACAGTTGCAACTTGGTTTTAAATCGAAGTGCTTATTGGATAGTTTGTGGGAAATTTTTTCAGATTATAGTTATAAAGACATGGCCATAAATATAGTTTCTGTTTAGATGTTTTTGAAACAAACAAAAAATCGATTTTACCCAAAATCAGAGGAACGTCTATAGTACTAAAATAATAAATTTTTCAATATTTTTACAATTTTTATCATTTCCTTCTTTTAAATTCAATTTTATACAAAATGCTTCTCTAATGCTAATTTGGGTTATCAGGACATCTTGCTAGTCAGAGCCCATATTTAATTGTGAATAAGCTACCAAATATTTTGAGCACTTTTTATATCCATGTACCGTATGGTACCAAGGGTATATTAAGTTTGTGCAAGCCGAAAATGTATGTAACATATACAAGGAGACGTCGGAGACTCCCCAAAGTTACCTAAAATATGATCAGGGCGAATAGAGAAGTCGATATACCCATGTCCGTCTGTCCGTCTGTCCGCCTTTAAAGCGTTTTAGATGAATAATTCGTTTGTTTATGAAGATATCGCAACCAAATTTGGTATTCGAAAATTTTTATAGTTCCCAATCACTGTACCAAATTTGATCGAAATCGGTTTACTATATCATATAGCTCCCATAGGACCGATCGGCCAAAATAACTTTTTTAAAGAAAAATTCGCTATATTTCGTTTTTTAATAAAGATGTAACCAGATTTGGCGTTTGGAAATTTTTTAGACCACTTAAACAATGTGCCCAATTTAAACAAAATCGGTTGACTATATCATATACATAGCTCCCGTAGGTCCGATCTTCCAAAAAATCGATTTTTGAACAAAATTTGTTGTGTTTCGTTTGTTTGTTAAGATATTGGGACCATATTTGACAATCGTGAGTATTTTATAGTTCATAAGCACTGTACTTAATTTAATCCAAATCGTTTGACTAGATCATATAGCTCCTTTAGGACCAATTCGTCCAAAAACACGTTTTTTATACAAAATTCTATGTGTTTTGTTTGTTTGTAAAGATATTTGAACTCAATTCGGCATTTAGATCTTTTTAAAAAGATATTAAAGCTACTGTGTGAAATTTTATTGAAATCGGTTGACTATATCATATAGCTCCCATAGGAACGATCGGTCAAAAAAAATGTTTTTGCTTGAAAATTCTTCTGTTTTTGGTTTTTTTGTGAAGAAATCGGACTTTATTTTTAATAAGAGTTTCTGATAAGGAACTTTATATTTACCCAGTTGAGATTTGCGTGATTTTTCATTTTGTTATATCCATAGAGTAGTCTAATTAAATGCACACATAACATTAGCACAACATTTTTGAAAGATCTGGCCGTATACGTAATTTTATTTAAAAGTTTTGTAATTTTTTTTCATACTGAATACTTTGACAAATTCAAACATAACTACAGTTTTATAATATTTATTTAAAAATGATTGGAAATTCCTAAAATTAAAGTTATTTATTTTAGTATTTTTTTTGAATTGTGAAAATTGAACTCGATAAAGGGAAAATTATGTATTTAACAAATCGGCACACAAAAGACAAAGAGGTTCGACTCAGTTTGGAGGATTTCACTGGACAGATGGGGGTATAATCACATTGTTCCACAAGATCGTAACATTTGCTTTAATTATAAAGGGATAATGGGCTTTTTAGAAAAATATATTTTTAAAATAATGTACCTTTACTGAAATCTGATTGTTTAATTAATAAAATTGTAGATTTTATTTAGCTAAATATGGCCTTTAAAGAAAGTATATTTTATCACTTATAATATCCCTTAAAATCCAAACTTATATAGCTCCTGAATTATTATTTTTGTCCAGCAGTACATATACATATGTATATAAGCAAAATGACGAAGTTGAACCAGGAAATTCATTCAAAAAATATTAAATTAAATAAGTAAACAGACCAGCGATATGGCGGGCATTGGCGGAGAAAGGTGTACCAGTCAACATCATATCGATAGTAATGCTGATTGATGATGCGGTCTTGGCATGACCGTCTGCGGGAACTCTATTGACTTTGTCGGTAGCTTCTCATTACTTGGTACCACAATTTTCACCAGTAGTGGGGTGAAGGAGGATATTGATGATCGTCTCAACAAAGCGCGATCAGTATTTGGACGCTTGTTCCGCATATGGAGAAACCACCAAATCAGCAGAAGAAAAAAGCTGATAATCTTCAATGCGAGTGTCAAATCCATTCTGTTGTATGGGTGGCCCCGCATAGAATGATGTCAAAACTGCAGTTATTCGTCAACAAGTGCCTTAGAATCATATATGGAATATTCTGGCCCAGCAGGATATCAAACGCGGAACAATGGCACTGCACTAGTGAAGTTCCTATCTGCACTCAGATAAGAACACACAAGTGGCGTTAGATCGACCATGCTCTTAGAAAAGACGGAAGCAGCATCGTCACGATGTCTTTGGAATGGAACCCCCAAGGAAGCAGACTGGTGGGAAGGTCAACAGCAACCTGGCCACATACAATACTAAACGAATTGTCCCTACACAACATCAGCTGGGACACAGCTAAGCAAATTGTGCCAAATAGAGTCCGGTGGACAAACTTTTTTTTGTCATATAAATTATTTCTAGGTAATTTGTAGTGTAGAAAAAATAAAAACTAATTTATTGTAAGGATTTGGTATATGGGTGAAGGAGGTATGGAGCTCTGTGAATGATAAGGGAATATAAAAATAACAAAACACCAAACATTAATTTTTATAATTTATTTCTTAAAATTATATGAATCATTAATTAATTACGACAGTAACAATTAAAAAAAATTATCCAAAACTTAAAAAAAAATTTCAGTGGTGGAATCGGTCCAGCCGCTTCGGAGGAGTATGGTAACTTACATTGCGACAAGAAAATTTTGTATATAAGATATTGAGACATAGATGTTGAAAAGGGCATCGCTGAAAAATATGTTTCCATTTTCGAATCCTTTTTTTTTTTGTTTCTGGTAGATATTTTTTATATGCAATAAGAATAAACAAATCAAACGTTTTTCCCTTTTTCCAGTTTTATAAATAAATTGAAATAAACTATGAATAATTCTGACAAAACTTAAATCCTTTAAAAATCTTATTAAAATAATTAATATAAAAAAACCTTGTATCAATTAAAAATTTGTAGAAAATTGTTGTGAATTTTATTGTTATTTCCAAGAAAATTTTTTATATCGCTTTTTCACTTGGTAATAGCTGTTGAATTTCAAGTATAATAAATAAATAAACTATTAGTTCAACAAAAAAATTGTTTATGTCTTATTAAAACAATTAATATAGAATATATAATTATAAATTAAAAATTCCTAGAAAATCCTTCTCAATATAATTGTTATTATTCAATTTTCAATCAACTTCTACAATGCACTGGCATTGACACGGTTCCACCTGAGTCAATTTTGACCTTCGTAATATTTCTGCATCGTCTTTCATGTTATTGACACTGGGAAGGTTCTGTTGCTCTACGCTGCTCTGCTTTTTAAGATGAGTAAATAAATATTCGAACGCGTCAACAATTCTTCAATTGAACTTCAGCTACTATATATTTATACGCTTGATATGTAGATATCATTAGGGTGGCCACCGCTGTAATGGAAAATTTTTAAGCCGACGATATCAATAACGATAATGAGGCGATGGGCCTAATATATCCTAAGAAATTAAAATATTTAAAATATAAAAGAAAATAATTTTAGATCGTCTTTAAATTTTTATAGGAGAAGAAAACTTTTTAGATGTTGGCATTATTGATATGGTGAGACTTGGCAAAAATGGCCACCCTAATGCACATACATATGTATGTATATGAATATATTTACGCATACAAGCGCGTATTACAGCTAGACGAGTTTTTATCCTCTATACGCATGTTTGTATGCGTTTGTGTGTGTATGTGTGTTTGAGTGCCTCTGTGTGTGTGTGTGTGTTATGTATATGTGTTGTAATTGAAATCGCATCGAGACATGAAATGAAACGTAAAGTCATTGAATCAATTGAAATGAAAATTAAATTAAATGCATGCGCTCATACATTTATTCATATGCTCACACAGATACACTCATACTCTCAGGCACTCTTACACACACACACACACTATACAAACACACACGCACGCACACACGCCCATTCTTAATTAAACACTGGCACGCATATTGAGTTCCTTGAAAAAGCAATAGCAATTGCCTTTATGAATGTATTTGTTTGTATGTACAATGTACTCGTGTGTGAGTGTGTAGGTGTGTGTGTGTGAGCTTCAGCCTTGCCTTTGCTCGATTTTGCTCTTGTGCAGAAAATTTTTACATACATGAATTGTGTGTAACTTACGTATATGTGCGTGTGTGTAGACAGGCGACAAAAGTTTTGGATTCTCTTTTTTGAATAAGTGTTTAATATTGAAAGGTAAGAAAATATTTTAAAGCCATTTGTGGATCTAGCTATTTATGTGAATATTTTTTTCAAGTATTTTTAAAGATCGCTTTCTTCTTGTAAATCTGGAATATTTTTAAAATATTTATGTATTTACCCACTCCTTTTTGCCTTGAACCACGTTTTTGACAAAACAAGTTTTCTTCAAACTACAAAAACTCGTATAAAAAGAATAAACTAGTATAAAAACCATTCTCAAATCAAAAGAATTACATATTTCAAAATATTTCGGAGTATTGATAAGATTTTATCTTATTTATTTTATTTTTATTTTAACAAATTAAACTTAGTATTTAATACTAAACTTAATACTAATTTATCGAGCTTTTGCTACTGGGGCCTTCGACTCTGATAAGATTTAAATTGTTAAATTTCTGAAGTCTTTAATTGCTCCAATTTGCATGGGGTTGTATAGTCCTTTTATATATCGCAATTTATTTAGACGATTTTAAGCACTTTTCTTTAGGAGATTATAAAAACGTTAATTTGCGTCAGCATTTTTTCTCAAAAATCCGCCTGCTGCACGCGGGTGTTAGGCTTCATTTAAATTTGTTTGACAGCCGTACTCAGAAGAACGAAAAAAAAAAAACAGTGTTGCCCCATTTTATTTTGGGAAAAGCTGTTCAATCTTTTTTGACGCCACAACCAAAATAAATATGCAGAGCTTATTATTTTGTCATATTATTATGACATATTCTAAAAATATTCAAATTTAAGATCTTTGTCAATCTACAAACATTTTTTAATTACACTAGTCGAAAAATTTCACACTTTTTTTCTCCAGAGATGAGTCCTATTTTTTATGTTAGGGTGATGTTTCAGCATTCAAAATCCGTTTTTTTTATTATCCTCTTATAGCTCCTTTATTTTCTAGGACTATTTTAGTGAAAAAGGATCTTTTTCAAAAAACGGTTGCACATATGATGTCATTAAATCTGTACTAATTCGAACTTTTTTCAACATTTTTTTTTCTTAAAAGTAGAATAGAGTACCTTCTATAATTTCCCCAATCATAAAAATCGGTAACCTGAAGAAAAACCATAGCCGAAAATGTGTGCCCAAAAGCCTAAAACTAAACTAAACATTTCGGTAGCTTTTTCTACAAAAAGGGCTATTTCTTTCAGAAAAAGTCTGAGGCAATTAAAAAGTTAGCTATTTTATATTATTGGTCGTGATATGTAGATGCGATTTCTGTTTTTTTTTTGATAAAAATTGAGTTTTTTTTTAAATCTTTTTATTTTAAGTTTTCTTTTGAAATATTTGCAGTTTACGTGAATTCTAATAGAGTAACTTTAAGAGTTCAGGTTTTAATTACATTTTCTTAAATATAATATTATATGACTTCAAAAAATTTACAATGATAGAATTATTAAACATGATTAAACATAATTTTCGATAGAAATTCTAAAGCCAACTGAAAAATTCATTTTTTTTTTGTTTTAATAGTACAATTTGAAATAAATATTTATTATTATATTTAACGAACAATTTAATTGCGTTTTTTAAAAAGCTAATTATTAATTTAATAACAAATTTTCGGTATTTATAGAAAAGTGTCTATAAATTATTCTGGAATTCTATAAGATGATCTTTAACTGACAATTTTATTACGAATTTTAATAAAAAGCTAACAATTTGCATAAATATAATTAATTTAAATTATTTCCAAGTCAGAATAATTTTCTACTCTGGTTGCTGCCTTGAAAATTCGTTGGCGCTCTAAAATTTACCAAAACGAGTTTTTTGAGTGGTTTAAAATCGAATATGGCAAGAGAAATTAAACGAATCGGCAAAATAGTTTCAAAATAAAACACGAATTTTTTAAGGAAATCACTTTAAAAGTGTTATTGGATATTTATAGATTACTAGCCGGCCTCCGTTGCGCTCCGGCACGCTCGCTTCGCTCGCTCGTCTAGATCTGGAATCTTTCCGATTGGAAAACATCGTCCGATTGATCGATGAGTGGATTAATTTTATCATAAAATTTTCAACCACTCGCCATCTTTACATTTTAACCATGTTTGATATAGATTTGGTAGTTTTCTTCTCGGCATTGTAAGCAGTATCTGATATTAATGTTTTCGTGCACTAATTATGTTAACCTATAATGGCGACAGGATGTCTTTTTTTTTATTTTTCACATTCAGTCAAGACAAACCACAGAAAGCCGCGAAACAGGAGCGTGGAAGGCTGCGCGGCTAACTTCGCGGCGTTCGCGCCCGTGAACACACCATGAAGGTATAGTCGATAAATGAAAGAAAAATGTTAGGAGTGGCAACCCTTATCTCTTAGGGGTATGAAAAATAGATGTTGGCCGATTCTCAGACCTGTCCAATAAGCACACAAAATTTCATATGTTCACACAAAATCCAATATTCACAAATATGCGTATATCTCACGAACCAATTCACACAAACTCATCGCAATAGGTTTAAAACTTCCGCATTGACCTCTAACACACGCAAAAATCAGATTCATCGACTCGTTCATGAGAACACCCATAACACGTAAAACATAAGTTTCTTCTTATATATAAAATTCTAGTTTCACAATGTTAGTTACCATACTCCTCCGAAACGGCTGTACCGATTGTCATGAAATTTTGTGTGCCTCAATAAAATAAAATTTATAACGTTTATAATTTTTACGTTTCCTTTCGACAAAAGCAATTAACTAAAAAATATTAGTTAATCTGAAAATGTACACAATGCCAACCTAAATTAAAAAAAAAATGTATCGGAAAATCAAATTGTCCTTTTTAGTATTTTCGTCGCAATTTTGTTATATTTTTACATAGCCTATGTTCGTCCCAGGAAGCTTCTGAGCATTTTAAAAAAAGTCCCATTAAAATCGGACAAAGGGTTTGGCGTCCAACCTCATACAAACAGACAAACACTTTTTTTTATATATATAGATATTTATGTTAAATTTCAAGTTTGATGTTTTTATTTTTTAACTCATCCGAAAAATGTCGTGCTCAAAAATATGAGGACAACTAAAAATACGTTTTCAAGAGCACGAAAAAATGATTCGTTTTGGTTTTTACGCTTTTCGGTAAATCGGTAATCGGCCTCAAAATTCGTCAAAAATTTTTAGAAATTGGATGTAACATCTAACAATAAAAAAAGCGGCGTACTTCGAAAAAACTGGTGCCTGTAAAGTCGGTTTTACGGGCGAAGATTTTACGTGACAACGTCCTTTTCTCGGTAGAATATTTATTGATATGAATATTATAAAATTGCACAATAGGAACAAGGAATTGAATGAAAATAAGAATTGCACAAATTGTAACTATAGAAATATATTTTGTTTGCTAAAACATCGTACATGTAAACTAAAACTTAACTAATTCCTATTTGAGTGATTTTGTTGAGGATAGGACGATGATAGGAGAAATAGGAAATGAAAGGAAGTGTTTCTGCTGTAATGTGTCTTGCGAAAGTCAAGTCGATGTTGTTTCTTTTAACGTAGTTGACTTACAAACGTTTGATACGCAATCAAGATTATACGTATATTTCATGAAATTATGAAACGAGTTGTCAGACTTTACGTTTTCGTATCTCTTAATAAAATAAAATTTTCTCGGCAGTAGATAATAAATAATAAATAATACATAAAATATTTGTTTTTTTTTTATAATATGTATTGTTACCAAACTACACAATTAAGGTGTAATTATTAAAGCACAATATATTGTTACTAAACTACACAATTGAAGGTATAATAATTGAAACACATTCAATTTAATTATATGTATGTAATAACCGATGTAAGCTGCTATTAAATTTTTTTATTTTTATTAATTTCAATAAAATATCTAACCATAATAATTAATATTGCATGACATAATAATTATTAAACACAAATTTGCGTTAAAAAAATAATTTCAAAAAATTAATTTCACCATTTTGCTTACAAAAAGTATTATTATATTACACAAGCAGTCACTTTCTCAATTTTCCTACTGGGCATGCAGACACTAATTTGATTTTTAATTATTTAAGAGCACGTTTACTCGCTGCTTCGCGTAGCGCACATCGCAAATACAACAATAAAATAATGAGATTGAGAGCACAAAAAAAATACAAACAGTTAATCAGTTGCGCTCACTCAAAACTAAAAATAGCCACCGCTGTGAGCAGTGCCGGTTTGGTGCTGAGCGCTAAGCGGTGCGGCTGACGCTGTGCGTTGCTTGTTGCTGCTGCGATTCACAAAAAGTCGCTGGTTCGTTTATAGATAAGAGCAGAGCGCAAACCAAAAATAAAAAATGCCACTTATCGTTACGATTATTTATCGCTAGACTTATCGTTACGGTTATCGTTAGACTTTTTCAATGGTGCCACCCATACAAACCTAATTTAAGACGTTGTCACGTCAAAAATTTCGAAATAGGCTTAAGCTCCTGTAGGGAAGATGTCCTAAAACCATTTCCAAAAATATTTTAGATTTTAATATTTTAAAGTGAAAAATTAGAACGCTTGCTTGCAGTTTAAAAAACCTTAAATAAAATGTTTATTTGTTCATATCGAAAATTTTAAATTGTATGTGCATAGCCTAATTTCTTTAAACATTTATTTAGCTGAAATATTTTTTTTTAATAAAACAATAATTTAAATACTCTAAATCTGTGGCGTAGTTAGTTATGGATTCGATTTTCAATTCAACTTGGTATTTTTTTGGATTACTTTTGAGTTACAGCAAACTTACTTTAAAATATCTTTATAGCCACACAATTTTTCTAAAGAAATCCATTTGTAAAATTTTGTCGCCATTTTGAATTTGTATTTTTGAGTATTTTTTCGCATACGCTTAATGAGTTTCTGCATTGGCTTGCAGCACTTCAAACTCGCATGAGTATTGATTATACAGAGTCTATAAGGGTGTTGAAAAGTTTTCTTTTACTTTATTAAGCTTTTATTTTAATACACTTGACTATTTACTCTCAACAGTGTTGAATAACTAGTTCAGCCTCGTTTTTAACAATTTTTCTCTAATTTTATTTGTTGGATATTTTTTTAAATAATAAAAAATATTTATTTGATGGTTGTATATAAAATATATACTATATGCTATTAAAAACAAATGCATACTTAATGTTAAATCAACTGCTCTTGGAGTATGTACTTGAATGCGTTCTATAAGCCTAATCGAATAAAACAAAATGGCTTTCAAATATTGCCACATAGCGGCAATTAACATTTTATGGTAATGGCATATGTGTGTGTATGTGTGTGTGATGTGTGTGTGTGTGTGTGTGTGTGTGTGTGTGTGTGTGTGTGTGGGTGTGTGTGTGTACTCTCTTTCCACCGCCTTAGACTTCACTTCTCTCTTTTGTCACTGCCTTACTCTCTTTACCGCCAAATCTGTTTGCTTCTGCAGATGGCATCGCACTCAAAATATAAAAACCACAGAAGCGCAGCTGAGATGAATTTTATTAAATTGAAATGATTTCAAACAAAGTAAATATCTTCGTATGGGTCTCTCTACATGCTCTTGGATGAGTCCATTAAGTTTGTCAAATGGTTGGTAAAAAAAGAAGCTGGAAAAATAATTTAGAAAATATAAAAACTATTTTTTTTTAATTTGATGCTGGCAGCAACTTTTTAGAAGTTTATACAAGAGAAAATCTAAAATCTCCATAATAATTGAAAATTAAAAACAAAATTTAAGATATAATTTTCTAATAACATTAAATCAATTTTCTCAAATGAAGAAAACTTATTGCTCTTTAAAAGGAAAGAAGAAGAATTTAACTCGAATAAGCTAAAATCGATGAATATGAATTTAGACAAAAACTTGGTGAAATAATTGGTTAAATTTTTAATTTTAGATTCTGAAATTTATAAAACTAACGACCGTATACTTCGGAAAAAAATCTACCTAAACATAATAAATTCTTCTGTCGCATTAATTATAATAATACAACAAATATACCCTTAACAAAAAATTAGGGAAAATAACTTCTAACGTTCAAAAATTTTGATTTTGAAGTTTAAAATACTAACTTTTTAACAACAGAAATGAAAATACAATAATTTTCTAATTTATTGTGCTTTTTCTATGATTTTCAATTATTTTTTACACTTATTTTTTTTAAAGAACAGTTATTTCAAAATTATTTTTTTATTAATTTTTGAATAAGGTTTTTTTTTTAGAAAATTACGAGCTTTCTGCCTGTTTTTGAAATTTTATGACGAGCTCGTTCGTTAAATTTAAAAAATGCATTTCTTATAATTTTAAATTTCTTATTACACTTAATGTTTTAAAGAACAGTTATTTAAGAATTATTTTTTTTATTAATTTTTGAATAGTTTTTTAATTCAAGTTTTTCAGAAAAATTACGAGCTTTCTGTTTGGTTTTGAAATTTTGTGGCAACTCGTGCATTAAATATAAAAAATAAAATTTTAATAATTATAAATAACTTATCACACTTTTTAAAAAAAAAACAGATATTTTAAAACGATTATTTCATTAATTTACAAATAATTTTTTAATTTAAAATATTTTTTTAAAGTTTTTTTTTTTTTAAATTACGAGTTTTCTGCATGGCTTTGAAATTTTATTTGGTTTGTTTTGAAATTTTATGACAACTCGTATTTGAAATTTAAAAATTTAAGACAAAGCTTATGCGAAGTTTTTTTTTACTATTTCATATAAAAAGTTTTTTCGATTAAAAAAAATTCGTTCAATTTAAAAAAATAATTTTTTATAATTTTAAATTTCTTATAACACTTAATTTTTAAAGAACAGTTATTTAAAAATGAGTTTTTTTATTAATTTTTGAATAACTTATATTAAAAATATAAAATATGCTTTTCAAGTTTTTTAGAAAAATAACGAGCTTTCTGTTTGGTTTTGAAATTTTTTGACAACTCTGCATTAAATTTAAAAAATAAATTTTTAATAATTATAAATAATTTATCACACTTTTTTTAAAGAATAGATATTTAAAAACGATTATTTCATTAATTTGCAAATAATTTTTTAATTTAAAATATTTTTTTAAGTTTTTTTTTTAATTAAGAGTTTTATCCATGGCTTTGAAATTCTCGTGTTTAAAATTTAAAAATTTGAGACAAAGCTTAGTGAAGTTTTTTTTTACTATTTCATATAAAAAGTTTTTTACGAATTTTCTGTTGATCATCTGTTGGATATTACACATTAAAATAACACTAGTCGACGATGTGACGAATTTTTACTAAAAATTCAGTAAATCAGTCATCTTTTATCATAAAAAAAAAGTTATACAGAAATCGCATCTACATATCATAACCAATAACTTAAAATAACTAACTTTTTAGGACTTTTTCTGATAAAAATAGTGATATTATGTAGAAATACAATCACCAAAATGTTGTGTTTTTTGGCCTTTCAGGCACACATTTTCGGCTGTAGTTTTATCTTTAGGCTATCGATTTTTATGATTGGGGACATTATGAGAAGGTATTCTATTCTGCTTTTAATGAAAACAAATTTTTGACAAAAATTCGAATTAGTACAGATGGTATGACATCATATGTGAAATCGTTTATTGAAATAAGGTCCTTTTTCACTAAAATCAGTACTACAGGATATATATAAAAATACAGATTTTGAATGCTGAAACATTGCCCTAACATAAAATATAACTCTCATCTCTGGAGATATAAAAAGTGTGAAATTTGTCGACTAGTATATATCACTTTTACAAAGCCTGTCTACTGTGGCTACCTTCGGAAGAGAAATTGATAATATTGATATTATTTGTTTAAGAGTCGTCGAAAACATCGCAATATACAGTTATCGATAACTTGATTAGGAATCGAACAAAATTTCAAAATCAACAAAATCGATAGATTTACTCAGTTCAGATTAATTTTATATTCGTGACGAACTTTTTTGATAATTTACAGAGTAAATTAGGTACTGATTATGTTATCAAAACGCATGTCCTGTTTAAAATTATATAAAAAAAAGTATTGAAAATTCGATGCAAACTATAAAATCGAGACATCTGTATGCTTGATATTATACAGAGTAAATTATCTACAGATAATCTAGCTATTAAAATGTCAATTGAGTGCTAACTTCATGTTTAAAATTCTATAAAC
This sequence comes from Chymomyza amoena, assembly GCA_037043745.1. NCBI lineage: Eukaryota > Metazoa > Arthropoda > Insecta > Diptera > Drosophilidae > Chymomyza > Chymomyza amoena. Next base: position 70,978 of record JBAMAX010003131.1, read on the forward strand.
AAAAGGGTATTCAGTATTCGTTGCAAACTCTACAAACGACCCATCTGTATGCTTGATATTATACAGAGTAAGTTATCTCACAAATCTATCTATCTATTACAACGCCAATTGAGTGCTAACTTCATATTTAAAATTCTATAAAAAAAGGGTATTCAATATTCGTTGCCAATTCTACAATCAACGCATCTGTATGCTTGATATTATACAGAGTAAATAATCCACAGATCTACAATCTATCAAAACGCCAATTGAGTGCTGCCTTCATATTTAAAATTTTATAAAAAATAGAGTATTGAAAATTCGTTGCAAATTGATAAAACGGCCCGTCTGTATGTTTGAGTAAATAGACGCACGTTTTGTCGCACTGTGACGCATTTAAATGAATGAAAAAAAAAAAAAACGAACAGCATCAAATCAAATTTTTTTCGTGCCTAATTTTTTTATTTTCTTTTGCCGCCATATTATAATGCATAAGATAATAAAAGTGAAATCGTAATGGCTGCTAGCTGCACAGTCGCCATTTTGGAAATGCTTTTAAGCGCTGCCATAGACTTTCATTTCTTCGCTTTGTTTGTTCTCCTCGTCTTTTCTTTTTTTCCGGCTCGTATTTATTCTACTGTTGGCTTTTATTCAAATTAGACTTTGCGTGCACAGTAAGGACTAAGGAGTAGGAGTAGGAGAAGGACAGCAAGATGATGAAGGAAGGACAAATCATAAGTGGAAATCTAATAAAGCCTCCAGTTATGCTACAGCAAATTGTCAATGTGACTTAAGTTTTATGAGTGCCTTGGTCCTGGCTATAAAATCAAATAAGCTCAGCCAATCGTCGCATAAATTTATGACATATGCATGCACACATGAACATGGACATGGACAACAACCAACAGCTACAGGTCCAGTACATCCTTGAGCACTAGGTGGGAGCGGTCAGAGCTGCAATGTCCAGGCAGGTAATGCCATTATAAGGCAATCGTATTTGCAGCTTGTGTGCGCTCAGCAGCAATTCATAAGCATAAAGTTTGCTGGACTGGATAGTATATGCAATATATGTATATACTAAAGCCTTATATACTAGATGTGTATGTGTGTTGGTAGCAAAATAAAAAAATTTCGTGTATCTAAAACTAATTTTCCAGTGTGCAGCACAATTTAAGCACAGCAATTGACAAAGCTTTAAGTTGTTTTTGCTTTTAAGGTAACTTTAATTTGCCTTAAACTAATTTTAAATCAGTGTAAAGTTTGCAGCTCTTTTTTCTTGGCCATCTCACACATGCTCAGAGCCACGGCTAAAATCATGGTCAAGAGTATCGCCACATAGCCTGTGGCATAAATCTGCGGTAAGGTTAGAAAAACATCCAAGTGCCAAATTAGGTAACGTGCCCCAGCCACAATATGATAGGCAAAGGGCAGTGCCAACAAAAACTTAACCGATTTAAGCATTGGATCACCAAATTCCAAAGATTCTACCAGCACTGCCCAATCCTCAATCATATGATCAGTTAACACCCCCGCAATGCCAATAAACCAAACGCCCATGGCCAAAGCAAATCCGCTCAAGCGCAAGAATATGGACATCACCGATGTGAGTTGCTTCCTATAGATGCTCAAACAGGGTGACAAGCGGCGACCAAGTAACTTATTCCGCTCGGAATGACCCACACACAAATTATCATTCTTTGCGGGTATTAGGACAATTTTAATATTTGATTTCCGTTCGCAATTCTGATGTTCACCACGATAGTTTAGATATAACTGGTTATATATTAGGCTCCGAGGACTCAACAGTAAGCGTTGATTGACCAACTTGCAACGGATTTAAGGCAGTAAGCAGCTGTCGTTCAAGTAGAAGTCTATAAGGAACTCACGAGTGAGTTTGATTTGTTTGATTACTTCGCAATAAATACTTACATAGTGTACATTTTTGAAGAATTTTTCTAAGGATTTTTGTACTTGTGTATTTGAAGAAAAATATTATGAATAATAAAAATATATTGTAAAGTATGTCACTTTGATTTTTGTTATATTTTACATGCTAAGTGTATTGTGAACATTTTAAGGCGCGTTTTAACCAAAAATCAAAGAAAAACAATTATAATGTGACCAGATTTAATAATTATCCTCATTAATTGTATTCACAAAACCTTGCATACTTTAATATAAAGGATCAATTCATCACAAACAGGAGTGACAACATTGGCACAGACAAAGATGAAAAGGTCTCAAAGCATCATCGTTGCTCCTTTCGACTGAAAGAGATATTGTATCTTGAGTTACGAAGCTTAAATCTTTTTGAATTGTTTGAATTGAATCTAGAGTGCAACATCTCCCATCAACGAGCTTTATAGCATGTCTCTTTTGTATATGTCGAAAAATATAATATCCATAATCTGGTTGTCAATTACAATGATTAATTTTTTTGAAGCGTATTTCCCGTTTGCTTCAGTTTTTTTATAAAATGGTTTAGCAGGGATCGTCTATAAGCTATCCTTGGCGGCCCTAACATGTGATGAGCTCAGTAAAATGTATCATTAAATGCTTATTATCTTAAAAAATAACGTTGGGCTAAGTTTGAACTCATGATCATCGTAATCCTTGCCTTTATCTCCCACTAGAGCATTGATCCGGTTGTTGGCTAGCATCTTTTTTTCGTTCCACGATTAACCACTTCTCCAAACATTATAATTTGTAAATAAGTTGCGACTCTTCGTTGACTATTGCGTGAGTAAGCGATAATCCCGTGAAGGATGGTCGAGAGGCGCTGGAAATTAGGCAAAGAGCCGGTGGAGGACCTCACTTGACGGGGGATGGATGTCGTGCCCTGGTCTAGAAGAGGTCACGTGATAACATGTTTAAGTTACGTGATGAATAGTTGGACATCATAATATAGTGGAGTTCATTTGGTAGTCACTATCACGTGAGTAAGTGACAGTCACGTGAAGGATAATCGAAGGGCGGTGGAAATTACGCAATGGACCGATGGTGCTGATGAAGATGGAGGCCTTGCCATGGTCAAGTTGAGGACATGTGATAGGTGGTTTAAGTCACGTCAAAAATTTAAAGACTTCAATTAAGGAGCGCACTTAGATCTTTTAAAAGTTTGATAAAAACTTTATACGATACTCACAAAAAAATAAAGAATGTCTTTAACAATTCTGGCCAAGCTTAAGCTTTAAGACAGCCCAATAATTGATAGCTGGCTTTGCATTTGAATTTGGTCACACTATTTATATAGCCACAAAAAATCAAATGACATTTTAGTACGAAGTTTTTTACGAGACCGTATGTCCAATGGCATTTTTAAGTATGTTCTTTAGTATATTCTTAATATATTTATACTCTGTACCATATGGCGAACAAGCCCCAAAGTTACTTAAAGTTACGATTAAAGTGACTAGAGAAGCCCATATACCCATGTCTGTCTGTCTGTCCGTATAGAGAGAGAGATAGAGATAAAAAAACTAAACTTTCAGATTACATACCTTATTATTCTATAGAAGACAAGCTCATTTACAATAACTTATTTGATATCGGCCTTACATTACATAGCTCCCATAGGGGTGTCTCAGAGAACCTCGAAAATAACAAAAAGTTTTAGATGAATGATTCGTTTGTTTAGATATCGTGACCAAATTCGGCATTTAATAGATTTTTGTAGTTCCCAAGCACTGTGCCAAATTTCGGTGGATTATACCATATAACTCCCTTAGGAAAAATCGGTCAAAAATTCATTTTTGTTTATAAAGTTTTTTTTTTTTTGTTGTTTTTGGTTGTTTATAAAGTTATTGTAACTTAATTTGTCCCGACTTTAACGTTCGCCATCTTTGTTTTTAATAGATTTTTAGTATATATCAAAATAATTTTAGTATTATTAGTGTATTTTTTAGTACATTTTTCTAGTATAGATTTCAGCACATGAGACCAAACTAAAAAAAAATCTAGCTTTCATAATACCTCATTTTTTGCAAGGTTCTTAGAGCCTCTGTCAAAGTCCACGCATGCTGGGCTTTCGGACATTTTATTCGAATTCAGCTATTTCTAAAACGTAATAATAACAATAGTCCGAAAGCCCATATGTGTGTTTATGGGCTCACAAAAAACAGACTGGGATATCGGCGATGTGTGTTGAGCAAGGTCCAGACCAATGCCAATATTGGGCAATACCAATACCTAATCTGGAAAATCTATCTTTTTTGGTGCTTTATTATTAATCCATCGAAATGAAGATTACGTTTTCGCTGTTACCCAATCATGTTCTATTATATGTTTGTTTTTAGAATAGTAAAGTATACTGGAGTATTTTGTAAAGAGAATGCGAGCGAGCGCTTCCCTAAAATTTTTAAATTTGTTTCCTATATATATCGCCCGTGACTTTTTGTAGAGCGTATTCCCCTGAAACAAACGCTTTCATTAATTCTCTCAATTCTAAAGCTGATATTTGAAATCGCTTTTATCATCATATTGGCAGTTCCTTCTGTTATCAAACCCATCTCAAAAACAAAATTTTATCTATTAATACCGAGAATTTAACAGCTAAGTAAAGTCTAGTAAATGCCGGTGATAAATTCACTCGCTGATTTGTTGGCTTCTTACTATGTTAAGCATAAAGTTTTTCTTTATGAGAAATTCTGGATTTCAATTCGGTATGACCATTTCAGCGTCTTGGACTTGCCTTTAAGAGCGCAAATCATTAATATAAAATCATTGCTCTTTATAAAATTACAGCTTAGCTATTCTTAAAAGAGAGATTATAATCATTCCGTAACGCTCCGACTGTTCCTGTAGTTTCTACTGGGTTGCTTGTCAGTAGCGTTTTCAGTAACGGATCTGACGCACAGTATGCTTCTCTCGCTCGCACCGGTACAAAATGCGCCTTGAGCCAGCCACATGCTGGACAGCAGCAGTTAGAGTGAGAACATGACTAAGTACAGTCAAGACTGCATATTGTGGTACAGGCAAACCACAAGCTTAACTAATAAAGTAATGTCCAATAACGAAGTAACAAGAAAATAAAAAATAAGTAAAGATGGGTACTAACCATGCGAGCTCGGATAATGAAACTAATGTTGAAAACTGCTTTTGGTAGACGGCAATACATCACTTAATAATAAGTTTACCTTATAAAAGGACTTAATTCTCTATACCATAATCAGTTTTTTGTTAGAATGCACAATAATCTTAAAAGATGTAATACATTTTGCAGATTTTTCATTTTGTACGCAACAGTTAAATGAATATCTGAGCAGTGTCTTATGCACATCCCACTACTTGTTTAAATAATAAAAATGAATTTTTCTCGTGCGTTGCCAACTCATGTCAAAGCAAACTACACTTAGTCCAAGAGTATAAAAAGAAATATCCAATATATGGTACTATACATTTTGTGGAACAAAAAGAAGAAAAAAATTGGCTTAAAATTACATAAATTTTGCAGAAAATATGAAGCGTACAAAGTGCAAAAGAGAGAAACAAAGTGAAGAGCAGAGCAGAGTACATCATATATGGTTATAACGTGGCTAAGGAAAATGCCACACGAGGGCAGCAAATGTATGAAGTATGAAATTTTTGCGGTAGTTCACTCACTCTCTTGTACACATATTCTCACATACATACACATCAATGGGAGGAGAGCGCGAGCAAGAACTACTGCAATAGCAAAAAAAAAAATAAACATTTTATATTATGGAGGGGGTAACCGACAGTGGAATACTCTTTGGAAAAAAAAATCAAAGTTTAGTAGAGCATAAGATGAAGAGCTAATAGCATGTATCTATGGAGACTGCTGCTAGATAGTTCTAGATTAATCGGTATTTGAGCTAACTTTTTGAAGGTAAGAAAGCGCTATAGAGGCATTGCAACAACGCGAAAGCAAACATATTGGATTCAACATGAGTGGTTCATCTGTAATCTGCTATTCCAACGTTAGGCAAGGTAAGGGTAGCCAATAATTACTGGTGGTTAAAAACGATAACGGAACGACTGTCCTAACCGAATCAGAAGGTCTGCCCCAGTTGCCATATTTAGCACATGTCACTCTATATGAAATTAACTAGTCCTGATTATACACAGCTACCAAGAAATGGCAGATCCAAAATTTCTTAGTAAACGTTCCCTGGGTTATCATGAAGACCTACTTTATCTGATAAATCTGTCCAAAGCGGAACTGTCTCTTTTTATTGAATAATCAAAATGGCAAGGCAATAAAAGTGAATAAGTATAGGAATACCCAAGAAACCCAACCACAAAACCATCCAATTTAGTCTGATTGTATTTTGAGTTAAGATTACTTGTGCCGTCACTATCTTGCTTTGACAGAAAAAAGGCACAATTGATAGAATTGGAGACAGATGGAAAACATTAAATATAATACCCACCTAACACGAGACTATTTTTGTGATCCATATAATTGAACCCGCTCGACAATAAACTCCACCGTGAGGTCACTAATTGTATACTCGGATTCGTTTAGATATTGGTCAAAAAATCGTCATCATCGGATGAGTCGTATTTGAGGCTTAGCAATAGTTTCGTTATATAGGCAACCATTATATAAAAAGTGAGGCTTATGGCTGGACTGTATCATCACACTAGATTTTAAATGGGGAAGCAGACATGATCTTAACTGTTAGTACGATGTTAATCGACTTTACGTGGTCAAAGACGGCGCTACATCCTATATAATTTATACCACTCTTGACGTTGTAAAGAAAAAATTTATCATTGGTCATTACGATCATCCGCCTTGACGAAACTAGAGTGTTTTCTTGGGAGATACGTCTAGGCCTTTGTCTAAGCTTACAAACCGATCACCTTGAATGAGCTTGTGGTTAACATTTTGAAACTATTGACACTACTTGCCCCTTTCGGGGATCGTCTCCTTGGCATGGTGAGGGGGCTCAGTAGATGCTATGACTCTAAGTGCTAAGTCGGCAGTAGCTTAGGGTCACACTGGCCGATAAGGTCTTCGAGGAGTGATGAAGTGAAGATCGATTTACAACGTAGCGTCTGTACTTAGAATGAGTGGCTGAATAAGGCGTCTGTTCTTCAGGTTAGGGGCAGCCTATTTAAAAGTGACCTGTCACTGCGAGCAGACTTGTCCGGACTGACTTGGAGCTTATAACTTACTTTCAGAACCCTGCTCCTTAACATATTTTTTTTAAAAACATGAGAGTAAACCAGAGGAATATTCATTCTACAAGTGGTACCCGTGTTCTTGCGGCTATCCATCTGCTTCGGCAGCATACACGTAGAATTTGGAGGAGCAAATCCCATGTTTTAGAAATAACAATATAACGAAAATCATTAACACTACTTGCACTAATTTTTCTAAAGTGACATTTTCATTCGATTTTACAAAAAATTCACATATTATTTCAAGCTTGACTTTAATAAAAAATCGGCACTGACTGCACGAATTTTAAAATATTCACCACTGATTTCAGAGAAGATTTTAAAAAATAAATAAGCCCAGAATACAGATCCTTAATCCTTTTAATAATATCACCAGTGATTTCAGGCATGACAAAACCTATTCAATCGGCACTGAATTCATAGCTGATTGTTACGACTAAGCTGCAGGCCTAAACGCCTAGGACATGAATAGGTAGATTCGTGGCTGGTACTAAAATTGCAGGCATGATTTCATGACTAATTCAGGCCTGAGCCGAATTGAAGGGGTTATTAGAATTCTAGTCTGCTTTACTCTCAACAGCCCTGAACACACATATCTTCCACGTTTGCTACTATCGGGGCCCTAGAGAGAGTATCCGGGCCCCGGGGGAAAATTCGCATCCGGGCCCCCATCAATTTTTCTTAGTTCATGAAAATACGTATAATAGTTGAAAATTGTGAGATTAACATATAAGAAAAGTGTAGAAAGAATTTCTGAGAGAATTGATGATTTGATAAAATCATAATAATGCATTTCATCCAATTCCCCAAAATACCCGATCCCCTCAATCTCGTCGGGCCTGTCTACTATATTTACATTTCTTTACCTAGGATTTCCTATAATCATGTCAAAGTATACTCCATTTAATCCAAAAACCAATATTGATCCCTAAGGGAGCAGAGTATTAAACCACAACAAACTGGAACCCAATGGGTTTTGGGTTGTTTGTTTGGTCGTGGCCATCGCCGTCGCCATGTTGCGATTCTTCTTCCTGCAATCACCGAGAGACTGATTTAAAATGTTACCGTTATTTATACACGTATTCGCTACGTGTGTTTGTATATGTCAGAGAGAGTGTGAGTGTGCAAGAGAGCAGCGTGCCTTTGTATGTGTGAGCACATTTTTCATCGTTTGCTCTGAAGGCGTCACTTTTGCTGCCATTGTTGTTGTTGTTGTTTCAGCTGCAACACGACAGCAGTGACTGACTGCGACTTGGTCGCTCTTAAGCAGCAGTAGGTACAACAACAACACCAACAACGAAAGCAACTACAACAAGTCAGCTGTTATTTTGTATGTGTGAGAGAGAAGGAGAGAGGGCAGCTGTCAAAAGAGATTTTTTCAAATTAACTTTTCATATATTTATGTATGTTTAAATTTCAAGTCAACTTTTTTTTTCCTGCTTATTTCGGGCTGTATGTCAGAGGAGGGTCTTACAAGTTGTACTTGTTGTAACAGTGGTGTGGATGGCTTTTTTTGAGAGGGGAAGAGAGACATTTCTATAGATAGATTATCTTTCATGTTGAAAAAGACAATTTAAACAAATTAATAACTGGAATATTTTTTTAATTGAGGAAGATTGGTGCTGTTTTTTTCAGGAGGTGTCCTATAAGTTAGAAAGTTTTGGTATATTTATCAATAGTTTTGATATATCAGCTGCGTGCCGGTTCCTTTCAGCAATAGTTTGAAAAAAAGGTTTTTCTTCTTAATTTGATATTGTCTTGCGCTTACAACTAGATTCGTAATTTTTATTGCATTTTTTAATGCACAAAAATAGACTTTTGTACCTTAAACTTCAATATTCGCTTGATTTTATTATAATAATTAAGAAACTTTTGAGACTCACTGCCGAGTTGCATAGCTTAAAGCTAGTGCCTTTATGCTAATAAACCTGGTAAACCAACTGATTCACCAAATAACAAATAACTTCATTACGCATAACTTGAGTATTTTGTAAAGGCCGCGATGACTGTACCTTTGAGCCTTGCCTTCTGAAGTACAGTCATTTTGTTATAGTCTGAGTTGTAACTTTCAGTTTTATTAATTTTTCCAAAATTTTGTATTACGATGTATTTTTAAAATTGAAAAATCACAGTTGATGAGCTGCAAATAAGCTAATTCCAGTATTAGTTTCAATGTGAAAATCTGAAAACCTAAAAACCAAAAAAATAATAGATGGGGAACCGTCATTTAAAACTCCAATAAACACATGATTTAAAGACATAAGTTGATTAAAAGATAACAATATGCATAACACTTAAAGCATTTTCGACATTTTAAAATCGTTGCTATATTCTATCTGCAATAATAATTTTTAGCTTGATATAGACTGAAACTTTTTTGCCTCTTAGTTCATTCAATGTTTTGTGACTCCCCCCAGGAGTCAACCGGTGTAACCTAATTCGTAAATTTCGGTTTATAGGAATAAAGTATGGGAGTTATGACATTGAGCTTTTTTTAAATATATGTTTCTATAGCTTGTTTTTTTTTTGGGTTAAACAAAAATTATGATAGCTTTGCCATCTACCAAGATCGAGGTGGTGCAAAGGAATAGTGTTGGATAGGGATAGTGTATAACAAGCCTGTACGAATTTGAATTATCTATGATGTAATTTATAATTCGAAGTCCATTCTGGAAAGTTGCAAAAAGGATTCTAAATTTTTTTGTTTGATAGATTAAAAAAACCCAGAAATTACACTGCTCTACAAAATCGAAAAAAATAAAAGAACTTTTCAAGTGACCTAGTGTACGTTGTAGGTCTTGACGAGTAGATCACGATAGTGTGTTTCAAAATTGTCTAACACCCACAAAATCGATAGTTATCGCTTAAAAACCGTTTTTCAGGTACTGCGATCACTCCCACTCATCACAACGTCGCCATTTTTCAACCGATTTTCGATTGCTTTACGGCTTTGGAAAGAAGAAGATTCAAGCTTTAAGATGATATACACTTGTTTATACTTTATACAAAGCAACTACCGATTTTGTTCAAATTTGGCGTTTTGAAATTTTTTAGAGCACTTAAGCAATGTGCCAAATTTCAACAAAATCGGTTGACTATATCATATAGCTCCCATAGGGCCGATCTTCCAAAAAATCGATCTTTTAACAAAATTTGTTGTATTTCGTTTGTTTTTTAAAATATTGCGACCAAATTTGGCACTTGTAAGTTTTTTATTGTTCTTAAGCATTATACCAAATTTGGTTACGATATCTTCATGAACAAACGAATTATCCATCTAAAACTTTTTTTTTGTCGATGGAATTTTAATTTCCTTGTTTACAATAAGCGTCGTAACTTAAACATTTATCAACCGATTTTAATAAACCATAACTTTTTTTACTCGGAATTAATATTTCTTTAAGATTAAATGTAAAAAAGTAAAGGTGTTTTCACAAAATGTTATATAAAAATTACTTCAAAGTGTGAAAATCGAAAAAAAAAAAAAAGTGTAAATCTTAGATAACTTTTAAAAAATCTCGTAGTTGCTTTGTATAAAGTATAAACAAGTGTATATCATCTTAAAGCTTGAATCTTCTTCTTTCCAAAGCCGTAAAGCAATCGAAAATCGGTTGAAAAATGGCGACGTTGTGATAGTGGGAGTGATCGCAGTACCCGAAAAACGGTTTTTAAGCGATAACCACTCGGATTTTGGGGGTGTTAGACAATTTTGAAACACACTATCGTGATCTACTCGTCAAGACCTATAATCGTATACTAGGGCACTTGAAAAGTGCTAAATCACTGTTGGACAGTGTTATTAATGTTTTTCTTTTCTTTTTAGCTATAAAAAGCTATGATTTTTCGAAGATGGTCTAAGAGCGATTTTTTTCAATTTTGAACAATGTAAGGTAAGTTTAAAAAGAAAATTTAATTAATGATTATTTCAGGGCAAGTATTGTCTATAAAAAAAGGCTTTAATAAGTCGAAACGACGATGCTCTTGAATATTTGCTAAAGTTAAGAAGTTCCTAAATTGTTTTAATACAAAAGTTAAGAAGTTCTTGAATTTTTTTAGAAATTATGTTGTTTTCTATAAAAACAACAACAAAAATATGTTATTTTAAAATTGAAATATTTTATTCGGATTCGTTTTTAAACCACGTGGTGCTTCCAATTTTACTAAAATACCTTATTTTTGGGCTTTGAATCTGCCTACTTTGTTGCTAGAGACATTGGCAAATCAGTTTCCAAATCGTTCGCATTTTCACAAGGTATTATTTTGAAATATTTTTAGATAACGTTTATTATAAAATTTAATTTTTTTCTTAAATTATTAGCTATATTTTTCGGATTCAACTTAGATAATAGTATGCACAAAATAAATATTTTCTTGCTACGTAAAAAATGTTTCATGTCTTCTTTGCAGCTCGCCTTGTTTCCTCTATTCCATTATAGTCCACAAACTTCTCACAGAATCTTCCTTATTAAAAGAGACTGCAGCTAGTTGAAGTAATCAATCAAAAAGTGTTTCCACTCAAACTTCCAATTTTTCATTGGTGTATTCCGTAAAATATAAGAATATCTAATTTCTTAGGGGATTTTTTTATTATTTGTGTCAACTGTACTTTCATCGACAGTCCATATGGAAACTCCATTTCTCAACAGATTTAAAGTGTTTACTGTTCTCATTCAGAACCACGCCCTCTTTAAGAGCACTCCGGAATCAACTCATTACCACCCCACTATCGAAATATCTTCACCCCTTTTCGACGCCACTGTGCACTATATATCTATATATAGCAACAATATGTATAAGTTACATGTTCTTCCAATTTGTTATTTTTTCTGACGCCTTCTGGCGCTTGAATGAATGTGTCATAAACGTTTTGAGCTGCAACAAGACCAAACATAACCAAAAATGTGAGATTTTTTTTTTGAATTTTTACATACCTTAAAGCAAAACTATGTTGAAAAATTGTTGCATATTAAAAAAAGCAAATTTTGTTATTCCTAGCTTGAATATTTTTATTTTTTACCTTTGTTTTGGGGTTCGCTGTTGTTTTATAAATTTTTAAATAGCTAAGCAATTTTTTGTTCGGTATTCGTTGTAAATAATTGATTATGTGGCATGTAATGTCAAGGCAGCTGCTAAAAACTTTAAGCACTTCCAAAGTTTCAAAGTCGATCAACAAATTTTCCAGGCTCGGGAAAACTCAAATAAACGGAAAACACAACTGATCCCATGCTTTTCATTAAAAGCTGCTTCGTTTTTGTTGACCCAAGTGCAGCGCTTAGAGCAAATCTCGCCGGGATTGTTGTATTTTTTTTCATGTTGGAGCTGCTTTTTTGATGTGACATCTCGCGCTTAAAAATGCAGAGTGCTCCCCACAGGCATTTCAACTTGAACAACGTCAAAGCGTGAGTTCCTGTCAGTACTTTAGCTGGAACTGGAAGTGGACTGGACTGACTGACTACCTCTAGCAGCTCAAAGCACGGCAAACCAAAGTAAATTCCCAGAGATTGTCGGGGCATAAAAAAATAAAAATAAAAATGCTCGGAAAAAAAACACATAATAATAATAATAATAACTAAAACAAAAGGCAGGAAAACTTGACAGCTATGTTTGTTTTTGTTGTTGTTGTGGGCCGCCAGGTATTTGGCATAATATTTTCAGCTTTATGTAGCACAAAGTATTAATTACATTAAATGGAAATTCTTAAATTTAATTATATTGAGCAACATTAAAATGGCGTTTAATTAAGCCAAGTGTGTGAAATTCTATCCAAATCAAAAACACAAACCGAAATAGATTAGCGCCAAAAAAAGCAAAGAAAAGAAAATGTAAACACACAAATTTCCCAATTTCCCATAATTTATCCAATTTAAATGCTTGCAGCTCATTGATTTGGCCATAAAAAAAGAAGAAATTTTTCCATTAGGTTTATTAAAGCGCTTTAATTAGATTCAAAAAGCGACATTAACATTATAACTAAACAGTTTTAATTTATTGGTATTTTTTTGTATGGAATATAGAGATGCGTGCGTGACACGATGGGAGTAATTCAAACAAGCTAAAAGTCACGAGATTTCTCTTCTTTTTTTTCAAAAGACTTTTAAAGATTACAACAACAAAGTATTGAAGAATCGATTGAATATAACTGCGGAAAAAATAAAATATTTTAATTTTAAATAATATATAAATCTTAGACTGAAGCTTGAAGTACTCAATAATTTTAATAAGCATTGTGAATAAAAACACAGTGCAGCACAAAAAATGAAAACAACTTTTCATCAAACTACTACTAGGAAAAATTGCGGATATAAAAAAACTACCTTATTGATAACTTTGAGCAAAATCCTTTGAGGGTTTCTCTAGTTTCAGGATGTACTCCAAAAAAAAGCGAAAAGATAAGTTGTTTCCAGCCGATGACCTCGGAAATGTTGCACAGTGTAATCACGAAATCAATTTTATACTTAGAGATAAGATCGTGTCGCCGAATCCAAATCCAAGCTACAAGGAAAACACGAGCAGGTCTGTGAGGAGTAATAACCCACCCAATCCCACCAAAAAAAATCTTCAAAAATAATTAGTTATGACTCTCTGACCTTTGAAGCCAAAAATTGATTTTTGTATGTATATGATTATTAATGACTGTCTAAAAATAACTTTAAAGTTCAATAGTTCCACATTAAGTCTTTTGTTATATTAGGAGTAGTAAAAATTAGATTTCGTTGCTTTTAATGTAGGGAAGTTAAACGGAGCCCGGAATCAGACTTGGGGATTGCCCAATGGTCTGAACAAAAGAAGCTATTCTTTTTTTTTCTTGATGCGTAATAAATATTATAAAAAAAAGAGAGAAATGGAAAATTAAAAAAAATTTTTAATTAATATGTACATAACATAACATGCCCTACATTAGGGCGGGTCAATTTGTATGGAGCCAAAAAAGAGTTCTGGGGCTCACGGCGATTTTGAAACTTTGGGTCATTCTAAGCAATTTGCCCAAAGAATTATGGGTCAAAAATAAATTTCGAGCCTGCCACTTTTTAAAATTATTTTTTTTTTAGCAATTTTGCCCAAAGAACTATGGATCTAAAATAAATTTCGAGACGGCCACTTTTTTTAAAATATATTTTTTTTAAATATTCCAAAATCGATTTAGACATTGCATTGAAATGGCCAAAAAAACGCTATTTTTTCTCTAGCCAAATGAATATGTAGGGGGTTTTGGGGTCGAGGAATCCATTTTTGACATTTATTTTTAATTTTGAGCACCGCCAGTGCATTTTTTTTAATGACATTTTTTAAATGACTAAATGCGAAAATTTACAAAAATTTCACTTTTTCCTAATACTCTTACAATGTAACTAATTTTCTGAACAATTTTTAACTATATTATTATATTATATATTTTTTTATTATATTATATATCTCCCATAAAGCCGATCGGGCAAAAAACCGTTTTTTGAACAGAATTCGTTGTTTGTTTTTTAATAGATTGTAAAAACATTTGGAATTAGAAGCTTTTCTTAGTACCCAAGCTCTGTATTAAATTTGATCAAAATCGTTTGACTATATCATATAGCTCCCATAGGACCAATAAGTCAAAAAATCGTTTTTTGAACAAAATTCGTTGTGTTTCGTTTGTTTGTAAAGATATTTGAACCAAATTTGAAATTTTTGGAAGCTCTTAAGAGAATTTTAAAATTTATTTTTTTTACTTATAGGTATACAAAATTTTTAACTTTCATACATTGATTGACAAAATTTTTAGATAAGTGAATTTAAAAAAAAGGAAAAAAATAACGACAAACTGTTTTTGAAAAATGCCCTAGTCTTCAAAATATTATCTTGTAATTTTTAAAATTCTTTTTTTTTTTTTTTTATTTTATTTTTTTTTAAGGATGAAAAGTTTTAAATAAAATGCTAACCCATAGTAACTTGTTTCTTATTTTTGACTACGGCATAAAGTTCGAGTAAAAAAACCTCTTGAAACTACCTCGTTAGCTTAAATTTTTTAACTTCTTGATTTACTTTCCGAACTGATTACCCTATCATGGATTCTGTAGTTACAAAGTCTCTAAGATAAGTATTTATTTCCAAGCATTTATAGAACAAGCTAACTTTCAAAAAGCAAAAGTAAAAAAAAAAATTGTTGTTGACTCGATAGTGTGGTACCGATTGCATTCGTATGCGTAAAGGCATCGATGTGAAATTTCTACTAAATGATAGCCACATTTCTTACGGTGTGCACACTCTAAGATTCCAAGTGGTGTGGTACCGATTGTGTTCGAAAGCAGAAAAATATTGAGGTAAAACTTTCACTATGTGATAGCCACATCTTTTACGATACGCACAATTTCAATTTAACGTCGATTTCTCGAATCCATGCAGGCTAAATCCCATTCTCTACATTAAAACGCATCATTGTAGAATGACTAGCAATAGCAACCCTTGAACAACAACTCTTTGCGGGAACAGTAATGTGGTATGATCTGAATAGAATTAAGGGGCACACCTAGTGTGAAATTTTCAAAAAAAAATTTTATTTTTTTTCCATATTTCGATAGGTTATACCTTTAAAAATAACATACTAAAATTTTAAATCGATATGTTAAATAGTTTTTGAGTTACAGCCATTTAAAAGAGTAGCCGCTCGGCAGTTAGATAGTTGGTATATACCTGAGATCGCGTGTCATTTCAAAAATATTTAATATTTTTTTTCAAAAATTTTACTGTGTATTCTCAAAACATGTATAAATATACCCTCAAAGTTGTAAATAGATGGATTCACTAGTTTTTTTTTTTTTAATTTCCAAAAGTGGAATTTTTTTAGGTTGTCACACTAGGTGTGGACCTTAAACAGATAGAGACCATATAATGGCTTTGTTTCAAGTGGTGTGGTACCGATTGTGTTCGTAAGCGTTAAAATATCGAGGTCAAACTTACACTAAATGATAGCCACATCTCTTGCGATATGCACAATGCAAGAGTAACCTTGATTTCTTGAATCCATGCAGGCTAAAATCCATTCGATACATTAAAATGCAAAATGGGAAGAGGAGTAGCAATAGCAACACTTGAACAAGAATCCTTTGCGGGAACAGAAATGTAATAGTCTCTATGATCTGAATAGAATTTAACAGACCATACGGCGGATCACCTTAGCCTCTATATACATATATAAGTATATGAAGCTAGAGACCAAATAATAATTACTATAACTCAGATTAGTTTATTCTATAATTCAGGTAAGAACATTAAACAGTGCGGATGTAGATCGCGCAATTCTTCTAAAAAAAGTGAAACAGATAAAGTGGAATTTGGTAAAATTGAGTGACAGTCTCGGAGAATTCTGAGAAAAAAAAGTTGACAGAGGAATTTAGATTAAAAAAATATCCTATCATTGAGCTCGTCATTTTGGTATAAACAGCTTATGTAGGTCTTCAACGATTGCTTCTCTCTGTTATATATGTGGCCTTAAAACCCACATTCAAAAACGCTAAGAACCTTAGAACTGCGCAGTTAAAATCGAAATTATGCTCGAGTTTTATGTCTATTAAAGTGCAAAATGGCAAATTCTTGGAATTGCTCATCCCTATTATGTAACTATAGCATCAAGAAAAACTTGGCTACTTTTCATTAATTACTTTGCTTGATGGTTGCCTTGGTTGCAGTGGCTGTCGTAGCCATTTAAAGGCGCTTTTTACCTTTTTTTTTTCTAATAGCCGCTGGCATGCCAGGCTAAATAAATTACAAATATAACGAGCGGGCGGCAGAGACAATAGCGGAGTGGGTTCATCAATGTGGGCGTAATATAATGGTGGGTTGGGTTGAGAAGTGCGACGGAGTTCGACGTTCAAGTGTTTTGATTGAACACTCGCATCTTAAGTTTTGACGTTAATCTTTGATTAGAAAACTGGCGGCAAGCGTTTAATGTCTTTCTTCTGGGATGCTGGACTGCTCGAAAGTTCGTGAGCGTAGGCGGAGTGGGTTGGGTCTTATTATTTGTGGATTGGGGCTGCCATTTGCTTTCAGCAGCGTTTTTGCTGACACTTCATTATGTAATTTTAATATGAATATTTGCCAGTCAATGACGGGTGACGCTCCCAGCCAAACGATTTCCAACAATACCCCAAGCCCAAAACCCATCCCTAATGCCTGCAGCTCGACACAATGCCAAGCGATAAAATCTCATTTTACCAAACGTTTGATCTTAATTAGTGTACTTGAACGTTCTGTAGGGTCCGGGCAGTGGTTTGGTTCATTGGTGGGAGGTACTCCGCAATAGCTATGGCTGCTTTAGTGTCGGCTTTGCATCAGCAAAATAACAAAATGTCGCAAATCACAGTGCGCCACGTCGCGTCGCGCCGGGGCGAATGGCATAGACGGAAAGGCCTTTGGGGGCTCTCACTTGATTGGCAGTTGGCTTTTTGTTTAAGCGGATTTCATTGTACGTAACGCATTCGCATATTAATTGAAGTTTACATAGCGCACAAAACAGTAGACGACTCTGATCCCCCGCCACACGCCCCCAAACTCCCACGCTCGCTCATTCCTTTAACTAATTAAATAGCTTGGTCCTTTGCAATGACAGCGCAGAAATTTGTCGCAGTGTAAATGTCACAGGGCGCGTCAAAATGTCAAACACGCGCGAATTTCTAGCATAAACGCGGTAAACTGGATGTTATTGGGGGTTCCAAATCCCGACCTGCTCTGATGGAAATATTTTTCAATTAAAATCGCTGCAGCTATTTGCCGAGCACTTGAGCGATACGCATAAAAATTTAGTAGTTAAGATGGGTAACCTAACCGAATCGAATAGGTGGGGTCTACTTAATTACCTACGTAAAATAAATGAGAGAGTCTGTATGGAGTTGGAGGAGGGAGACATCGGCTGTGATTTGCAGACCATTACCATAAATTTTCCCGCTGTCTGCGGTTGAATTTATTAATTAAAATCTAGAGAAATCGAATGAAAAAAAATACAAACAACAACAACAAGTAGTAAAATGTCATCAGTGGTGATTTGTGGAGGTTTCTTTATAAATAGAATTAAATGATGATTGTCTACGGAATAGTAAATAGCAATTATTGCATAATTGAATGGAATTTAATGGTTTGGTTTTTGAAAAGTTGATTAAAAGGTGGCAAGTTCTTATCGATTTGTATCTATAAGCTGTTTCCATGGGGTACATTAAATTTGACGCTGAAGGAAGCAAGACAGATCTAACTTTTTTGGTACCAGAGTATGTAATCTTAACAACACTGAGGTGGAGTACTCAGACCGAGTCAAATATCTAGGTATGATCCTAGACAAACGACACAACTGGAACTCCCAATTAGAAGAAGTGCTCTCTAAAGCTACTCGAGCCATGTGAGCCTGTAGAAAATTTGTTGGCAGGGGGCTTCAGCCCTCATATTATAGAATGGGTATACCGTATGATGGTACGGCCTATCGTCACATATGCAGCCCTTGTGTGGTGGCCCAAGACGCAGCAAACTGTGGCCATCACTAAATGCAGTAAGCTTTAAAGACTAGTATGCATATCTCTCTAGGGAGCGAAGCGTACCTGTCCGACAGTTGTCATGGCGTCAGTCCTTGGACTCACACCACTGCATATTTTCATCAAAAGGTCAGCCATGCGGAGTCTTCTACGTATTCACACTGGTCATGCCGCACTTATATATTTCCTTCCTGACGCATCGATCTGCTCTAGATCAGATCTTATAATCACGGAACTTCTTCATAACAAGAAATTTAGATCTCTTCTCCCAAGTCGGCAGACTTGGGCTGATGGTAGCCCCTGTGGAAACCTCCGGTGGCAACAATGGTACACGGATGGGTCCAAAACTGAGCAGGGTGTTGGAATCGTTGAACCCAACACCAGAATCTTTACCACAATGGGCATCTGGCCCAGCGTCTTTCAAGCGGAGATTCTTGCCATAGAGATCTGCGTCCTTAGTATCATTGTCAAGGAAACTAGGGGAGCAATCATATGCATTTTTTTTTATAGCCAAACTGCTATTAGGGCATTGTCATGCTGGAGCATCTCCTCTAGGATGGTTAAAGAATGCCACAACTAGCTCCAAACCCTGTCCGCTCGGAACAAAGTCGTGCTACTTTGGGTGCCTGGACACTCGTGAGTGGATGGTAACACGATCGCTGATGATCTAGCACGTCAGGGTGCCTCCACCCTGACTACATCTCCTTCGGCGTTTTGTGGTATTGGTTGGTCCACAATCAAAGCCACGATAAACAAATGGGCCGCAGGAGAACATAGGAGATACAGGTTCTCCTTCCGGGACTTCGTCAAGCAAAAGTGCTTGTCAAACCTCTGGATGCGATCAAGACAAAAGGTCTTGGCAAAGCGGACCTAAAGCTCTTGGTAGCTTACCTATCTGGCCACCACACTGTTAGATATCATCTACAGAAAATTGACCTATCGGACTCTTCAGAGTGCAGGCTCTGTCTAGAAGACGATGAAACCACCAGACATATTTTCTGTGACTGCCCAGCGCTGGTATGGGACAGAGCCTGTCACATGGGAAAGGAACGGATTAGTCCCCTTTCATATCGGGTCAATACCAACAAAAGACCTGTTGGTCTTTTGCTTTAACTTAAGGATATGGCACAAAAGACCTTTTAGTCGCAGTGCCCACCTCTCTGTGAGGAACACTTTTAAGAAGAAAAAAAAGTATCTAATCTTATGCTAACAAGAAATTTTAAATCTTAGCTTAGATTTTCAGGGAAACACGTAAATTGTTTAAAATTTGAGCAAACAATTTTTAAATAGTATCAAAATGGTTAAAATGTGAACAAATTATATTTTATATTTTGTTTTATTTTTATTTAGTAAATTAACTTACTGTCGAGCAACCTTCACAAGGATCTAGGCATTCCGTATGTGAATAATAATTTTATTTTTGAAGACTTTCCGATTGAAAATCTACATGGCCGAAAACTGAAAACACAACTTAGCCTTACTAATAACAAATACTTCTTCCTTGATTAAAAACGTTTAATCTTTCGAAAAACAAGTAAAGCAAAGGAAAAAGAAAAATCTCGGGATTACTTTTGTAGTGTCAATAATTAGCTGGAAAAGTTTTACCTTGGCTATTAAGACGCCATTTGCAGCATAATGCGTTGGTTCCAACGACTTTCTCACGCACACTCATAAAAGCCCTTGAGAGGTTTGAGTGAAAGGATATACACATATGTTATGAGTGTGTGTGTGCCTGTGTGTGTGAGCCAGTTTGTGCCAGATTCTTAGCCATTAAGTTGAATGCCTTCTGAGTGGCAGTTGTGTGCCAGTTGTGGACAAGGGCTAACAAAAACGACAGCAAATTCTTATACAAAGAAACTTTTGCTGCTTGAACTTGATGCAAGCCACAACCAACAACAACAACAACTATTAGTAGAAACAACAACAGCTACAACAACAATGGCCACACTTGACTTGTGTTGATTTCATAATTAAGCCAACAAAAAAAAAAAAAAGCAAAACCCAATACTTTAAAAGTTGACTCTCTGTCAGCCAGCCTTGAACTCATTTCACACTGAGCCGCCACAACTGTTTATTGAGCAGGGGGGGAGGGTGTTGGCACTCGGCGCGAGGAGCGACTCCTTGTTGCATTGCGTGCCGCCGCCAAGAACTTCTTGGCCAAGTCAGAAACCACAATTCTTACACGCACACAAAGGGGCTGCAGTCAACTGGAAAATTGCCGCTTGCATTGTAGCAAATGTGCAAAAGTGGCAATATGGGCGTGTCGCCTTTTTTGGGGGCATCCTGCCAAGCAATATTTATATAGAAATATTTTTCATGCTCATATTTGTTGCAGCCCCAAAAGTTTTTGCATACTTTGTGTAATTACCTTTTCTGGGCACCACCACAGCTCCGGGGGTTAAAAGGGGTGCAAAACTTTACGCTGGAAATTTCTTGAGAAATATAACGATTGAGTACCGGATACGGCCAGCTGTGGTTGGAGTTGCTGACATATTGTTTAGTTTTTGAGCATTTTCACCGCAAAGACAGTTGAACTTTGTTACGGGGGCGGAAAACTGCTGCAAAAGTTGTGGGAAGCTTTAAAAGTATGCTTTTGTTTTTTTAAGCTTTAAATGGAAGGAATGTGAGCTGTAGTTGAGGGGATATCGAGAGAGAGGAGTCTCCTGTAGATTGGAATATTTGCAATTTAACAAGAGCAAATATGTACTACGTCTATAGTTCAGAGGGTATGGGAATGGTTGTCTAAACATCAGCATCAGTTTGCTGATAGTTCATATGGGAGTACCCACAAAATGAGATCTTTATAATGACTTATCCGATTTTGATTCGACACCCCAAGCTCTTATGGATGGTTAGTTATGGATTGCTTAAACATTCATTTAAAATACCTAAGACTACATCTTTATATCCGCATGAAGTCGCTCACACTGTTTAACACAAGATTTTTGGTCAAACTAGCAAAAAGGCCATATAAAAAATGAACCTAACCAATAAGTTTAAAGCTATCCCAGAGTGGCTAGACAATCTAAAATTAATTCTCAAATTTTTTTATGAGCCTCTGGCAGCTAAATATTCTTTTGAAGTTCTGTTATTTTATAAAGGGTTTTCCAATAAGAGGAGTTATTTTGGTATTCAAAGAAAAATGTAATTTTTTAAGATAAATAATCGGATGTTTATTTCTTAATAAAGAGGAAGGTATGCCGTTAATAACGAAAAGCAATATCAGCCAAATGGCCACCACAACCACGCTTACAGGACCATATCCTTTTCATGAAATTTTGCATAACCAAATCGCAAAGTGGCTGCCCTATGACCTCGATAGCCTAACCAATTCTATCTTTGAGGTCTTTAATCGACCCTGGGCTGTTGGCCTGTGGCACGTAGTGCCGTCTTGTTAAAAGTAAACGTTGTCCAGATCAATACCAAACAGCTCCGACTATAAAAAATCATTACTCATCTCTCAAAAAGTAAGGTCCAATGACCCCACCGGACCATAAACCGCACCAAACAGTCACACATTGAGGATTGAGAGGCTTCTTTGGGTTTTCCGAGCACCAGATGCGACAATTTTCCTTGTTGACGTAGCCACCGAGGTGGAAATGGGCCTCATCAGTCAAGATGATTTATCGATGGAATTCCGGATAATTTTTATGCATTTCAAGGACCCAATCAGCAAAGACACGAGGTTGTTGATGATCGGCAGGCTTGAGTTCTTGTGTTAACTGAACTTTATAAGCCTTAAGACCCAAGTCTTTATGTAAAATACGGTGTAATGACGTTTGTGGAATGCCCAATTCCAAAGAACGACGAGGAATGAACAAACCTGGGTTTTCTTCAACACTTTGGGTTACAGCAGCAATATTCTCAATTGTTCTCTTCACATCACTAACATGTCCCAACAAGGAGCTTCACGATGATCTAAAAATGCTTTAGTTTTGCGAACTGTGACTGCAAGATTTTTACTGCGAGTCACCAAGGACGGTTAAATGACGGATAAGTCTAGCGTTTAAAAGCTGTCGTTATGGAACAATGGATCGTATAATACGATCCCCACCGCTCGTACATTACGCCTGTTTGAATGCCTTCTACGGAGTTTAAGCCGATGAAAAGGGAATGATCCGATTTTACCAGATCTGGACTGCTGCCGGAGCATAGCAAAGGCTTGGTGCATTCCAGTCGCATAATCAAGTTTACCTTGACAATTTTTGGATGGTCCAGGAGCGCTTTCATATTGGCCTCACTATCATCAATCCTCGAAGTTGAATTAAAGAGAATACTTGGAGAAGTGAACCATTTTAAAGTAAAAATCCATAAGTGCTTGTAGTATTGCAATAAATCAGTGATATCTATCAAACGGATCGGTAACTTGAAACCACGTGAGGATCTAGCATCTGATGTTGGGGGTTCTTCAACTCTTGGATCCTGACGACCGTCAAAAAAATGAAGTTATATGTTGGAGAAAAAAACACTCTAAGCTCTGCTTTGAGCCATCGCGATCTTATCGATTATAAATGCGACTTTATTGCAAAAAAATCATCACAAACAAATCATATTGATATAACTTTTTTCCATATTTCTGGCAGAGCTCGAATCTTATAAGATTTTTCACGAAATTATTTCATTTTAAGATATCTTCATATAAGTTTCTACTCCTGATTAGACCGACCTTGTGACATTTTACAGAGCAAGTAATAATTAGTCTAATTTCTAGGGAGCATCCATTTGAGCATCTCTAGAAAGGTTTTTCAAGTTTGTTATACTGCAGAATCTCTATTTCTTGAGTAGTGGTTTGTGTATTTCAAATCCAGCATCAAATAAATTTTTCTAAAAAAAAACACCCTATATGAATACCTAGAATACCTTTACTTCTGTGGTTACAAGCCGTACACTACGTATTGCGGTTTTGAACCAACTATTTTCAGCCTTAGGTTTCAAAAAACTTGACAAGCCTTTGCTGCCAACCTTACCGACATTGCTCATGTAGTGTGTCCTGAAGCTGTCAGAGTTCCTTCCTTGTCCAGGTCTCAAATTAATCGAGCTAATTTTCAATAATGCTTGCACGTGTCAATTAAATTGCTGCAGCCATAAATCAGGCATACTCGGCATACATATTGGTCACCTGGCCCCCTCCTGGCTACCTGCTCTCCTCTGCAGTTAACCACAAAGCTGTTGGCCAGCAACTCGTTGCAGCTATTGCTGTTGCTGTTCCCAGACCAGTTGACTTCCGTTGTCCCATTTGCACCTAGTCTCGGAGTGAGTATGAGTGAATCAGAATGAGTGTCAAGCTAGGACACCATAAGTAATTGCATTAGCGTCCTGCCACTTAGTTTTTGTTGTCTCTCTCTCTTTCTCTTCTCTCTCTCTTAACTCTTTTGCAGCGAGCGGTTGCCCTCTCTATCTATCTCATCTGTTCAGAAAAATTGCCAACAGTTAAGCTCAGCCAAAGAGTCAGAAGATTTAGCTCTCTAATTGAATTTTTTCCTTGCTTACGCTCATTTATTAATCAGATTTCAATCGCTATAAAAGTCGTTAGCAGAGAACATTTCTAGCGCCCTCTACGGGGGTTATTCCCCAGATTCAAAGCTACCTGCATTTCCGCTGCACAGCAAATTAATGACGTTCATTAGCCGCGTTAAGATTGGCATCATAAAAAATGTCAAGAGAAAGTAAAAACTTTTACTGTCTTACTGTGCCGAAGAAATATGTTGGCAACGAGTAAAGTCCTTTAATTACAGAAATTGAGTTTTGCATCAGGTTAAGTAATTAAGATATTACTAAAAATGTATGTATAATGTTAGATGTTTGCAAAAAGGCTTTTCAACTTTGGAGAAAATCGAAGAAAAGTGTTTTGGTTTC
>JBAMAX010003132.1:0-41435 GCA_037043745.1 Chymomyza amoena
AAAATCTGTTGTAAAAGCTACCAACTAAAAAACTTTTAAAGGAATCTAACTTGAATGATACAAAAAAATTAAATTTTTCGTTAAAAATATTTAGGTTGCTAAAAACCTCTATTGAAAGCTTTCTGCACAGAATTTATTTTAATCTAACTTTAATCAAAATTTTTCTCCGAATTTTCGATTTACATAAATAACAAAGGTAACCCTCGGGAGAAATGTTTGTTGTTTGTTGGCATGTGTGAGTGTGTGTGTGTGTGCAGCTCGTCAAAATGGCTGCCAGAGCGCGTTCTAAATGTTTTGCTGTTGTTTGTTTGGCGTTGTTGGTGTCTTGCCAAGAATTGTCGCACCAGTACAGTTAGAATCTCACATACATACACCCTTACATATACCCACACACACCCATACACACACATAGAGAGCGAGCACCCGAGAGCGTTATGGATGTACCGCCGCTTATTGTATGGTAATAAATTCGTTGGATAATAATTTCAGTCTGGCGTCATAGCAATGATAAACTGTAGATGATATATTATTGCGTTTTTAGTAGAATAAATAGCCCCCTTTTTCGCACTGTGTATGTGTGTGTGTGTGTCTATGTGTGTGCTATGCAAATCAAGAACGTAACTCTGCCCCTCTCGGCGTCGTCTGCCCCTAGCATGTGTACTTGTTGTTGTTTGTCTGTTTGTTGTTTGTTTGTCTGTTGCAGCCACTCCCACAATAGCAGGCGTAGATGCCACACTTAAGTGTGTTGGTTGAATGCTTTGTCGGATTTAGCATTAAAGTGCCTGTCAGTTCGTTGGCGGGGGGTTCCGGGGGTCCAAGAGTGCGGTTAAGTGGGAGTTACGCCCTACTCCTACTAGCCCGTTGTTTGCCACTAAGCTTTGTAGCAAGCAGCTCGGCTTAGGACAGCCTATGTGTCGCTTAGTCTCTAGCTCCCCCACCGCCCCTTACTCCTGGCACATCCCCCCTTGCTCGTGTGGCAGCGTGTGTTTGTTTGTCTAAGCTTTAGAGTACATAAATCTCATTGGCGGCTTCGGCAAAAATCCCACTCACAGTCAAAGTGTTGTTTTTTTTGCCTTACAATTTTTTTTGGTTTAAACTTTATAGACATTCATATTTTTACGAGTTTTGAGTTCGGGACTACACCCTAGCGGCAACTCTATATGGTAAATGCACATAAATTTGATAACAGCGTCAAATTTATGTTCGAAACTCTAAAGCATGCTTTCAAGTATTTTAAGTCATAAAATGAGTATTTAAGTGTGGGTCTAATAAGAAAATCCCGAACAAGGAAAAATGATTTAAAACTGCAATGCAAATGGAAAAAAAAAACTCTCAGGCCACCCTCCATAGATCGCTGTTTTTGTCAGCTGAGCAGCGTCTTGAAAGTTGATGAAAAAAGAAATGATTTTCTTTTTGCCATGAAAAAAATTTGATTGAATATGCATAATATAGTAAGAGCCGAGCGTAATATGCATATCAATCGAAATTTTCTTACCTGTCAATGAAAAATCGCGATACGCATGCAAAAGTTGTTGAATTTAAGTGTGTACGCTCAAGAAATTGAATATCTACGTGGCTCGGCTGGGTCACAAGGCGTATGCTTAATGTGCGTTCTTCATATTTCAGCTACAGTGGACATTCGAGATATTGCGACAGGAGACATATATTCAATGAACTGGGCTTTTAAGACTAACACATCTGAGAATTAAATGTTTTTTTTTGGCTAAAATCAAAAGCTCCAAGTTAAATTTTATTAGTTCACAGTTCTTCATATATTTGACGCTTAAAATTTTTTCACACATATCTCATAAGCGGAAGGAAACCGAAAAAACCTTAAATTTTATGTACCTACTTTAGTTTTTCTGAGACACAAGGCTTATGCTCAATAGTTGAGGATTCCATTTTCAATTGGTTTCATTTATTATTTTATTTATTTTAATCATTATAAAATACTTTAAAATGCCTAAGTTTTTTTAATTTGATTTAATTTACTTCACTTTACTTTATTTCATAATATTTAATTTCATAATATTTATATACCTACTTCGTTTTTCTGAGCCTCACAGGCGTATGCTTAATATGCTTTGCTATAGTTGCAGGATTTCATTTTCACTAAACAAATATTATTATTATTTTATTAATTCAATTTTTAATTTACTCAATTTCACTGCATTCCATTTTATTTCATATATAATTTACTTTACTTCATATCCTACGTTGTATATACCTACTTGGTATTGCTGGACCACAGGGCGTATACTTAATATGCGTTGCTATAGATGAGGATTTCATCTTCGGTTGCCATGACTAAGAAATCCATTATTATTTTGTATTTTCACTTCATTTCTTAGCCTTTTGTTTCATTTAAATTCCCCTGAATTCCATTCATTTCATTTCTCATTTTGTTTCATTACATTTAATTTTGTTTCAATTTATTTATTTTTATTTTTTCATTTTATTCCAATTTATTTAATTTAATTTTGTTTTTATTTATTTTTCTTATTTCTTTCAAATTTATTTTAATTTTCATTATTTTATTTCATTTAATTGTACTTTATTGTATTTTATTATAATTTATTTAATTTCATAATATTTTTTACTATTTAATTTTATTTATTTTGTATCATTTAATTTTATTTTAGAGAATCTTTTTTATGAATAAAATTTTATTATTTTTTTCCAATTTATTTTATTTTTTTTTCATTTTTTTTTTATTTTATTTTATTTTATTATGCTTTCATTTTATTTTTTGAAACTTTTTTTTATTTATTTTAATTTTATTTCTTTGTTTTATGTTGAATTGAATTAAATTTTTTTTTAGACATTTTCTTGCTTTTTCGCATAATAAATCTAACCATTTTGTTATATTTAATTTATTTCATAATATTTTTAAATAATTTGATTTTATTTCATTTTGTATCATTTAATTTTATTTCATTTTGGGAATATTTGTTCACTAAAGTTTTATTATTATTTTATTTAATTTTATTATGTTCTATTTTTTTTTGGCACTTTTATTTTATTTATTTTTTTTTTATTTCATTTTATTGCATTTCATTTCATTTTTATTTTATGTTATTTTATTTTATTTTATTTTATTTTATTTTATTTTATTTTATTTTATTTTATTTTATTTTATTTTATTTTATTTTATTTTATTTTATTTTATTTATTTCATAATATTTTTAAATAATTTATTTTTATATATAATTTTGTATTATTCAATTTTATTTTATTTAAGGAAATCTTTTTAAACTATAACTATTTTTTTTTTCATTTCATTTATTGTTTTTTTATATTATTTTATTTAACTTTATTTTTTTACCTTTTTTTATTTTATTTATTTTCATTTCTTTTTTTAAGCTAAATTGAATTTTACGTTTTTCTTAGTTATTTTCTTAGACTTTTTCGCATAATAAATTTAACCAATTTGTTTTATTTTATTTCATAAATTTTTCTAAAATTTAATTTTATTTCATTTTATATCTAATTAATTGTATCTAATTTGTTGTTAACTTAATTTTATTTTAAGTAATCTTTTTTTTGGATCAAAATTGTATTAATTATTTTATTTTTTGCCTTTTTTTATTAAATTTATTTTCATTATTTTTTTTCAATTCATTATATTTGATTTAATTTTTGTTTTATTTAATTTTATTTCCGTTCACCTTATTTAATTTAATTTTATTTAAATTTAGTTAGCTTTATTTTTTTTATTTTAATTTAGTTAACTTTATTTTTTTTATTGTATTTTATTTAATTTATTTTTTTTAAGTAAAAATAAATTTTAAGTTTTTCATATACATTGACTTTACAATGCCTCTTCTTATAATAGATACAACCATTTATATGATCTAATTTTTCTTTGAGAATAAATTTAGCTCCTTAAGCTCTGAAAAACGAAATATTAATTAAAGTAAATTCAAGATTACATTTCTTAAAACTTTGACATTCTACTTTAACTAATATTTACATAGAGCAAATTTAAAAATTTTGATAAATCTCAATTTTGTTTTATGATGGTTCCAGATGCTCCCTCAATTTGCGTCAATACATTACTATTTAATTTATAAAAATAAATGCATTTTTGATGTACTTGCAAAAAGATAAATATAGAAATATGTAGTTTTTTTCACGGTTTTTTCGTATGTAAAATTGAAAGACCGAGAAAATGTATGCCAAATAAATCTGAAGCAAACCATTCCATCATTTCTTTCTTTAGATTGAGAATCTAAACTTTAGATACCACAACACTTTTTAAATGACTTTTATTAATTAAATGATATTCAGATTTTCTCTAATTTAAAATTTTACAAATACTCCATAAAATTTTATATTTATTTTGATATCGGTTAATGAGCTTCTTATGGTACATCATTGATAATCTCTTATCTAATTATTGCTCGAATACTTCTATTGATAGATAGCTCCTTAATCTGCGACACTCGAGGCGGAGTCTGAATATCCAGAGAAAATCGTTAAGCAGATTTTTATTATTTTAAAAATCATAGTTCTGATAAAGTGCTCAGAAATTCAACCTCTCTGTTGCATTTCTTTCCTTAAAAAAAATCTTGTCATAACCGAAAAAATTCCTGATAAAGAAGTTCCCGAGCACCTAGTAAACAAATTGTTTCCACTTTATAACTTCTTCACTGTATATTACCAATGTGACCAGACTCGCTTGAAATGTATGTGGAGAATTGGGTGTGCGAAATATAAATTGTATGCCAGAAACGTAAAAAATTAAAAGGCCTTAACGCGCCAAAGAATATGGTCTGCAAATAAGCGCCATTTTGGACCAGAGCTTCACATTCCTTTTCCAGCTTTTGTGTGTGTTGACCAGAGGAAAAAGCTATCAATGGTCAATGGAGCGTTCTGCTGACTTATCCAATGCGTTTTTTTTTCTGCAGTGGGTGTGTGTGGGGGAGGGTACGTCTATGTGTGTGTGGTACACTCAGTATGTGTGTGTGAGCGGGCTCCTCAATCGTAATGTGAAATGAAAGCACGTACACTTTTCATTTCGGTCAGCGTACGGAATGCCAATTACATGATGTGCGGGCTACAACAACATATACCCACACACATACACATACACCTTATATATAGGCATGTACACAGACTTATATATAGACACACACCCATGCAAAAACAGCCAGAGGCAGACACTACGCGTTGCGCCTGACTGTATTTCGGCATAAAAATGCGTCGCAAAAAAAAGATGAAGAAAACCTGCTGCAGGAAAAACCAAGAAAAAAATCAAAGGAATGTTATGTTGAAGTCAGTGAAGTTAAGGTACTCTTTACAGAGTTAACAGAATTTTAGAAATTTTTTAAAAGCTTCGAGAACAGCAATATGTGAAGATGTACACATTATTAAAGAAAAAATAGACATTAAAAGAGGACCAGTTATAATAATATGGGGAAAACTGCAAGGTGATTCCGAGGATATTTTGAGGCCACTGCCAGTTTTTAAAATCTATCGTAAATAGCATTGTTGGAAAAAAATTATTTCTTTTAGACAGGCTGAAAGTCCTATAAAAGAGGACAAGTAATAATAATATGGATAACAAATGCAATTTGATTTCCAGGATCTTTTGAGACAACTGCTAGCTTTAAAAATCTATCTGTCAATACCATTGCTGAATACAAAATTATTTGCTTCAGATAGACAGGAAGTCTCATTTTAAAATGACCAGTAATAATAATAATAATATGGGTAAAAAAACAATGCATATTTCAAGGATCTTTTGAGAACACTGCTAGCTTTGAAAATGTCATCGTCATTGCCATTGTTAAAAAAAATGTTTTGTTTTTGACAGAAAGGAAGTCCCAGTAAAATGGACCAGTAATAATAATAATATGGTGAATAGCATTATGCAATTTGAAGCATTTGTTGTTTCGCTAATCCTAGCTTTAAGGATTGCTAGGAAATCTATAAATTTGAAAGGTGTCTAGCTATTAGTTTTTAAGATTTAGCTTTTTAAGTAAAGCAACTTTGCAAGCAGTTTCTTAGATTCCGTACAGACCATACAAGCATCGGAGAAGATGAACGCAGTGGCCGTACTAAATCTAAAAAATGATTCCAGGTGACCGTAAAGTTAAGTTGACCGAGTTAGGTGAGACTCAAAAGATATCAAAAAAACGTGTTGCACATATCGTTCATGAATATTTAGGTATGCAAAAGCTCTGGGCAAATTGGGTGCCGTGGGAACTCACAATCGAACAAAAACCCCATGTCACAAATCAATAAAAACGTTGGCTTAATGGCATGTATTGGGGGGCGAACTGCCTCCGAGGTCACCGAATTGCTCAGATCTGGCATCCAGCTACTTTTTGCTGTCCCCAGACTTGAAGAGAATAGACTCTGGAAAGAAATTTAATCGCCGAGATTGAGGCCTGTCTTGAAACAAAAGACAAATCGTGCTACAAGTATTTCGTACTCGAATGCAACTACGAAATTGAATAATCAAATCGAATTTTGCCAAAATATATAATTTTCTTCAAAACGAAACGAACTTTTCTGGCAACCTTTTATCTATATAACTTGTTCTCTTGGAACTATTTCCAAGAGATGCTTTTCCAAACAGTTTAAGTATTGTACTAGAAACTAAATTTGCAGGCAGCACTTTTTGAAGCTGAATTTTCCTTATTTCAGGCATTATTCAGAAAAAATTTAACTCAAAAAGGGTGAATAATTTTGGTGGCGTAAATGGCTGAGGTCAAGAAGGCCTTAAAAACTTACTGGCTCTTAAATATTCTAAAGTTTCTCAAGGTACTCAGCTCCTAATTACCTTGGTGACTAATTTTTGTGAGATACTTGTAATACTTTAGTTATAATAATTTTCCTGACTGTCTCTTTTGCCAATCGCTCCTGAGCGGAATCTTATAAAAAAAATTTTGGAAAAGAACAGGTCCCTGTTCTATATATATATATATTTTATAGTATTTTAAAAATACTAAAATTATGAATTTTATTAGGCAAATAAAGAAATCATACTAAAAGTAAGCAACTAACAAGCCGTTTCCCTATATTTTATAACCAGTCAAAAAATTATTTACACGATTTTTTACTAAAATTTTAAATATGAGGAAAATACAAAAGAAAAAATACTTAAAGGAAGCCCTGGCAACTTTCAAGCCTTTCCCCTGTATTACAAAAACTTTTAAAGCTGTGAAAACATTATTTTTACTATTTCATATTAAAATTATGAATTTTTTTTAGCAAAATACCAAAAAAAATACTAATAGTAAGCGCTGCCAATTTGCTAGACTTTCCCCTTATATTTTATTCATATTTAAAGCTGTCAATAACTGATTTTTACCATTTTATACTAAAATTCAGAAATTTATTAGGAAAAAAAAACATAAAGTAAGCCCTGGCAACTTACAGGCCTTTCACCTGTATTTCATAGACTTTCAATTCTGTAAAATAAAATTATTTTTACCATTTTTTACGAAAATCATAAAATTAATTCAGAAAATACACCAAAAAAAAGCTTCGAAAACTAATCCCTGGGAACTAATGGTTCTTTTGCCTATATTTTATAGACTTAGACTTTCAAAGCTGATTTCTTACCAATTTATACTATAAATTTGAATTTCATAAGGAAAATACAAAAAAAAATAAAATAAATAAAATAAATAGTAAAAGTCAGCCGTGGCAACTTATAAGCCTTTTCACTATATTTTATAGAATTTCAAAGCTGTCAAAAAACGATTCTTACCATTTTATACTAAAATTCTGAACTTTATTAGAAAAATACTAAAAATAAGCCCTAAGAATAAAAACAAGATAGCTACAAGATTTTCTCCCATATTTTAAAGACTTTCTTTGGAAAATACCCAAATACAAATTCCAAAAGTAATCCCTGACTACCGATTTTTTTCCCTATATTTTATAGACTTTTAAAGCTGGCAAAAAATGATTTTTACCTTTTTATACAAAAATTTCTTAGCTTTATTAGGAAAATACTAAAAATAAGTCCTAATAACATACAAGATTTTCTCCTATATTTTAAAGACTTTCTTTGGAAAATACCCAATAAAATTCTAAAAGTAATCCCTGACTACAATTTTTTCCACTACATTTATGACATTTAAAGCTGTAAAATAATGATTTTTGGCAAAATACCAAATAAATACTTAAAGTATGGCGATACACTAGTATATGCCAGGAAACAAATTTTCGTTTCTATTTAATGACTTTTCACATTTTTAAACTAATGTTCTGATTTCCATTTCGAAAAAAAACACAAAAAATTCTAAAAGTTCTCCCGCTCAGAACGCTGAGAGGTTAGTACCTAAATACGGAGGATCTGCGGTTTTTAAAGACTATGAAATTCTCTAAAACAGTGCACTGTTTTCGACAAATGAACCTTTGTAAAAAGGTATTTTTTTACGTCGAGAAACTCGAAAATTCCAAACTTTTTTTTCTTAAGCACCGTTTTCGAGATATTTTTGAAAAACATGTTTTTGGTCACTTGTTTTGGTTTTTCGTTAATATCTTGTGAAAATAAATTGTATCGACAGGAAAAATGATTAGATCGAAAGGTATTGATATCCTGTTTACAGTGATATATAATATGTAATATGATTAGCTAAAAATTATTGAAGTTACAAGAACCAAAGTCGAAAAAAGGTGTAATTTGCGACCATTTTTGAAAACTAAAAATTTTTAGCTTGCTTTCTATTAACGAAAAAAAATTTGCAAAAATTATGTTAAGCTTGAGATTGAAAGGGATTTTTTTTTAACAAACGTTACGATTCTGCAATGTTGTATATCAAAACTCTGAGCTGTCTTGGAAAAATATGGTATAAAAAAATACTAAAAGTTTCTTGTAAATTGGCTCCAAAGCGAGCAGAGTCTCTGCTCTTTTTAACGAGTTTAAAAGCTGTCGAAAAGAATTATGTTCACTCAGCTAATGAGTTTTGTTTGGCAAATACTAAGGAAAAAATACTAAAAATGTATCTGTGGCTTACATTATCAGATATTGGCGGGCATACCACTAAACCAGTAGGTATGAGATTAGAGATGCAGACACCACCAAGCAGCTCTTCTATTGCTGTGAGCTGAATGAGTTTCAGTAATTCAGCTCAGTTGGGTCATAATTCCCTTACGATGAACTACTAAATGAACTACTTAATGAACTACTTACGGAACACTGCTAGCTCAGGAAGCACCCGAACAAGTTGGACCTTATAGATTCTATTAGCCTTGGTTTGGGCCATAATAGATTTTAAGTTTTACAGATTTCCCTCACACAATTGTTATTATTATAATTTATTTCGGAACAGAATCTCTTTTTTTCAATGACTTCTGTAGACGATGATATGATTCTCTAGTTGCGTTGACTGTATATCTAGAATAGATATAAATATAGATATAGTTCCAACTGCTTCGCAACAGCAAATTTCATATCCGCATGCTGTGATTAATAGTCCTAAGAAATGAAAACAAAAAATTGCTAGCCAAAAACCGAACCAGGTGGAAGTGCTTTATTGAGGCCCTATGCTCCAACCGGAGATAAGGGAATTGATGATAATGATGATCTGTGATTAATAATTCTAAGAAATGAAATCGGGCATTTTTGATTCTGTGGTAAATACTTCAAGAGCTAAAAAAATAACTTATATTATATTATAGAAATATTTGGATGAATTTTTGCAATCAGAAAAGACATCCTTATCGTGCCTGCAAGTCATACTTGGTAATCAAGAAAGTCTGAGGGAAAACATTCAATTTTGGATTTCCCATTTGATATGTCCAATTATTGTACAATAAAAATCCCATTTAACAATCAAAACCGCAAGTTTGTATTTCTTTTCATAATGCCTACAAATAATGACCAAAGCTCGCCTTCCTTTCGGCCACATTTGAAAGAAACTCCCCCTAAATAAATCAAATTCATTAAAGTTATATCAATTAAAGATAAAAACTGGTATTTGGATTCGTTTTAGTCAATTTCCATGAGTTCTTTATTTCTAAAAGTATTTCTGAAATAAGATACTTCTTTTATTTGCTCATAAGTTTTAGTTTTTGGCAAGCAATAAATCTTTCCATGATAAACTAGTTACTTTAACTAGTTCTACAAAGTTTACCAAACCTAAGTATCCCATAAAGAGTATTTAAAGAAATTCGCAAATCTCATTGAAATGAGTCTCGCACAGTCAAGACATGGCTGTACCGCTGCCACCAACTCAACTTGGAGGCTTCCTTTTTATTCTGGGAATGTACAAGTCCATAGTGGTCTGTGTGTGTATATGTATTTGTGTGTATCTGTGTGTGGTTCATAACTGATAGATGCCTTTTGGTGAAATTTTTAATAAACTCATGTTGCTGTATGTGTGTGTATCTGTGTTCCGCAAAAACACACACACACTCGCGCATAGACAGACTCAGTGATGGAACTGGCAGCCATTCAAGTTTCCAAGACTGGCGCCTACTTAGTGGCAACGCTGACATGAGGCAAGATGGCGGCTGTCCCTTGGCAGTCTCAGCGAGCAAAGTGTAGAAGAGAAAAAGTGCTCTACCTTTTCATTGCCTGCTTTTCGGCTTTTGTCTTTGAGCTTGTACAGTGCATTAAAAAAGTCTTGGCACAGGCAACTTTTGTATGGCAGAGTGCGCTTGTATACTGCGAATTTTTCTTGTAATTAGTGCTATAAAAATAGAAATGGCGGCGGCTGAAATGGGAAGTTCCATTTTTATACACAAATACTTTTGTTTGGACTTCCAAAACAAAAAAGGTGCTCTGTTGAAAAGTTTGGCTTAAATGGGAAGTGGTTTTTATAGCTATTTACGCAAATTTTGTGTCTTTAACATTGCATAAAAAATATTTCAGAAATTCTCAGAAATAAATAAAATATGATATTTAAAATATGTATTGTGGAAATTGCTTAAATACATATTGTGTCTTGAATAGAAATTAGCTTTTTGGCATGGCATATTATGTAAAAACAGAAATTCTCAGTGACCAAGTTTTTGGAAAAATTCTTTAAAGTCAGATTATTTATCTGCAAATCTAGGGAGAAAATATACTGATGTAACCATTAGATCGAAATGCATGCAGTGTACCTGAATACTGGCAGCCTGCACGGAATTTTCTGTAATACTATCCATTATTGAGAAATTAATTCCACTTTTTACAATAACAGCAGAACTACCGTGAGCTCTATTACCTGCACAATTTGCAGCTGTCAGTTTATATCCATAAATTTTAAAATAAGACCTATTGGTAAAATGATTTTCTGATAGCCAATAAAATACCCAGCACGATATTTAGACTTGAAGAAAAAGTTTAACTTTCTCTGTCGTGGATGGAAAGCCCATTTGCGTTCCATTTAGCAATTAGAAAATCTATTTGCATAATTTGGATACCAAAAGATTCATCATGCACCCAAAAAACTAATATTATTTACAAATTAAAAATATATAATCTATTTTTTTCGGATTTCTTAGTCTTAACAATTTTTTCCTCTTCTTTTCATTTCAGGTGAGTCACAACCAACCTTGTTAGAAAAAGTAACAAAATGCAAAAAGAGGTATTAAAATATAATAAAATTGAAAGATAATCTATTTCAAATGGCTATTGAAAAACGTATATGTATATGTTACAGCCTGAAAGCCCATGTTGCTCTGGCTTTACTTACTTTGTTTCATAGAATTTATTTCTATAATAATATGAAATAAATAATCCATAATAAAAAAAATCAAATAAGCTAGAAGATTTTTTGTATTGATTGAACAGATTGTAAATAAAAATATGATAAAAAAATAGCAATTCTCAGTAATATAAAATATAAAACGACGTAGATTTTTGAAGGAAGTTATCATTCAATAATTATAAAGTAATTAATTCGAGATTTTAGATGGAGGAACTTATTTAGGACAATAGGAATATCAGTCCCTAAATTATATTTAAAATAAAAAATCATATCCAAGTTAAAATAAATATAAACATTTTTATCTTTAATTTTGTTATTATGATATTCTATTAATTATAAAGCAAAAAAAATAATAATATTATGTGAAACTAGTAGAACCGGTTACTAGGAGATTTAGGCAAACTTTCTTCATATACAAGGAGTAAAAATCATGTAAACGATATTCATTTAGAAAAGCCGATTTAAAAAGTATACTATATTTAAAATATTTTTAAACACTTTTAACTAAAATTCTACTTAGCCTAACTGAATGAATATTAAAGCTTAGAAAATTTGTTTTTGATTTTTACGAAAAAAATATTATAGGAAAATAATATTATATGAAATTAGTAGAACCGGTGCTAAGAGATTTATGCGATTTTTGAGAATAAAAATAATTTATACCTTTAGAAAAAATTTTAAGTCAAAATATTTCCATAATAACTTTGAACTGAAATTTTACATTACCATCAACTTTGTCATTAATGAAAAGTTTTGATGTAATGATACAGTTGAAAGTATGCAATATTTTTGATTTTTAGAAGTTATGCAGAAAATCTCACATTTCAATTTGGAAATTTTCCTACACTTCAAATGCACGATGTATAATCTGCTCGAGAAGAACAAAAACACCTCCAATATTTCGTATTGAATATATTGTTATTATATGAAATTAGTAGACCTGGTACTAAGAGTATTTAGGCGAGTGATTGGGAAGTATAAAATTATGTAAGATGTATTCACTTTGAAAAAATGTGTAATTTAAAATATTACCTAGAAGCTTGGAACAGAGGACTACATTGCCTCAACTTTTAGTAATGAAAATTTTGAATTTTTGGGAGTATGCAAATTTTGTTTAGTATTTTTTGCAAATTCACATTTCGAGTTTTGAAATTTTCATAAGATTTTAAATGCACGATGTAAATAGGCTGCTCGAGAGTAACACAACAGAAAAACTACACATCAATTCTGACGTTCCGATTCTCGAGTCTATGAATCAACACGATTTTCTTAGAGAATTATAAGGGGGACCTGCCACCTGCATGCTGCGCTCACAACCGACTCACAATCTAAAATCACTTTCTAGGTTCAAAGATTATGAATGACTGCCATTCGTTCTTGAGTTCTTCTATCTGAATCATTTTATTGGATAAACCTTAATCAGGAAGCTTTCCCTGTTGTACCATAAAGAGCTAAACTGGGCATCAGCGTTAAATTCCACTATTTCGTTATTATATCCATGTCTGCCATTATCAATTTGTAAGTAATTCAAAAAACTAGTTTTTGTATATCGAAGAAATAGTTTTGTAGAAGCTCAATAATACGTGTCGAGCAAATGGACTTCAAAAATTACATTTTTGGTTTTTTGTTGATGTAATCAGCTTAGTTAAGGAAGTTACGAAAAAATGCATTGCCATTTGTCCGATCAAAATCAAATATTTTGTAGCAGCTATAAAAGTCTTTTTATATTTTATGAAATATTTTAAAGAATTCTTGCATTCAAATAAGACATCTTAATCGAGCTTACAAGTATTATAATTAACGAATCAAGGCCAAGTCTGGAGGGAAGTCAATACTTAAGAACCACGTAAAGATCCAACGTTGTTTGAGCGAGGGAGCAAAGTTAAAAACATATCAAATTCATAAAATAAATGATGGGCGGAAAAAGCTTTTACATTATTATAGTACAAAATTTTGTTAAAAGCTTGCTCTTTGAGAGGTAAAAAAAGATTTCTTTATTGTAGGAATATCCTGAAGAATTTTTGCATACACAAATGACATCCCAATCGCTCTTACCAGTATTATAATTAACAAATCAATGAATTCTAGAGGAAAGACAATGCTTAAGATAATCTTAGAGATTCAAAGTTGTTCGAGTGAGGAGAATAACTAAAAACATGCCAAGTTCTTAAAATAAATGATGAGCGAGGAATACATATGCTAATATTACGGAACATTTTGTTAAAGTTTGCTTTAAGAGCTATAAAACTTTTTACATTATACGAGTATTTTGGTAAGTTTTTGCATTCAAAAATGACATCGTAATCGAGCTATGCAAATAATTTAGTAATCAATGAAGTTCAGGGAAAAATAGACGTTTAAGAACTACTCAAATGTTTAAAGTTGCTTGAGCAAGAGGACAAATCTTAAAAAGATGTTAAGTTCTCCAAAAAAGTAATGAGCGGAAAAAACGTTTACATTAGAATATAAGACAGTATGTCAAATGTTTGCTTTCGAAAATGACGTACCCATCGCCACAGAGACTAAATCTCGGGCCCGCGGGGAAAGTGTGCTGGCCCATCTATTACGCCTTTAACCTCGAATCACGAAAGTAGCGACAGTAACTGCACCGGGCCGCTTGGGATAAGCTCCGGGCCCGGAGGAATCTTCTTTCGGTCCCTCCCGTGAGCGTTGGATTTCGGATCGTTTTCGCAAGTCAAGTGTAATAGTAACTACTTAGGAACTGCACCAAGTTTCAAAGTTGTACGAAGTCTTCTTCCAAAATTGTTCGGAATAGAAATATTTGTACACAGTATCACCGAGCCTCCTTAGGGACTGAAAAGTCAAGTTTTCAAAATTTAAAAAAAAAAAAAAAAATTATGGGCATAAAATTTTTTAATAAAATTTCGTAAATTGCTCTTTTTGAAAAATACCTTTCGAATCGATTTGCAATTTATCGATTGATTTTCCAAGTCAACTGAAATAATTTAAGAGTGTGAAAAAAACTACTAAGGAACTGCACTATATTTCGAAGTTGTAATCTCAAAGAAACAAGACTAACAATCACGTTAACTTCCCAAATTGTCCGACATAGAAGTTATTCTTAAAAATTGCAGCTTGCCTCGTCAGGACTTAAAATAACATTGTCAAGTTATCGAAGTATACAAAAGAATTAAAATAAATGATGAGCGGAAAAAAACATTGTTTATACCCCTAAAAAATTTATTAGAATGCTGTTTTCTAAAAATGGCTTTCAAATCCATATTCAATTTATTAGATGACAGCAAACTATTTCACTTAACCAAAAATGCTTTTCAAATTGTTTTGCAATTTATTAGCTGACAGCAAACTATTTCACAGCACTGTGAAGTATCTCTGGCTGTCTCTGTGTGTGTGTGTGGCTTAGTATGTGTTTGTGCTTGTGGCAGGAGCACTTAAAAGTGTTTTATTATTGAGGTTTGCAATTGGAATTTTAATTTTTATTTTATAAGTTATGCGTGTGGAATTTTAAACAAGGCCAAAGCAGAGTTGCCAGCTAGTTCAAGTCAAGTTTTTTTTGGCGACTACAGACTGGCTTTCAAGCTTTGCTCTTTAGCTTTTAGCTAAGTTCAAGTTGTTGGTTCTTGGTAATTTATTATATTTGTACGTGTTGTGCCATAGGCTTAATTCGTAACACACACACTCACACACGCACTAACACCCACACACGCACACACATCACCTAGTTTTGGGCTAAAAGCCCATCTAAAGCATGCCCCAATAAGCAGGCTATACAATTTTCACAACTAAAACATTTGGATTTGTATATAGCTATATATGGACTACTTAATATGCACACCTGCGCAATCACAACACGTTGCATATTGGTGCCAACAACTTTAAAGCCCGCCACGCAGCGGAATAGCCCGACATCCCCCGCTCTCCGCATATTACATAATGCGACAAGAAAACCCAAAGAAAAAACTATATATCACAATGTCAGCGCACTTAACATAGTTTATGTTTATATGTGCGTGTCAGGAGACGCCACTTGGAGCTACTCTATGTCACCCCCACCACCGCCACAGCCTCCAAGCATTGCCGCTGCTGCCCTGGCACAGTGGTTCAACCATTATGCACACGTCGCGCATAACGATTATGTTAATGCTTTGTGCATACTATGGATAACCAGGAGCTGGGTGGCGCCACCCATGGAAAGGGCTGGCGTCTGAACGCCACTGCTTATGATTTGCCTTGGCTTATTTTAAGCTCGCTCACATCACATTATTTACATACCTTAAGTAGTTGTAATGGGTTTTTGGAGGAGCCATCGCAGCTACTATGCGGGCTCCAGTGTCGGGTCTACCAACTAGTTGTAGAGAGCACACGGTTGAGTGTCGACAAAGTGTCGGTAATAAAGGCAGCTTGGCTGTCGTTCGCCTCATCATAGTCATTGCCATTGTCCTTGGCGTTAGAACAAATAGTTAGTTCTCGGCGAAAGAGTAGCCTCATAAAATGTGCATGGCATTAGCTATAACTGAGACTCGTATGTTTTGGGTTTTAGTTAGCTATTCTGGTAACAATTATGGGTTAGAAAGGTGACCTTGTATCTAAAAAAAGAGAGCTCTAGTCCTGCTTTCTTTTCTTCTTTTTTGATTTGATTCAATAATTTATCAAGCTTTACAAAGGCACACAGAGTAAACAAAATTAAATCAAAGTCGGCAGTAAGGCAGAAGAATCCTTCAAAACAATGTGCCGTTGGGAACAAGCACAAGCAAAAACAAATAGCAGTTACTCTGTAGAATCTAACTGTAACGGGAAGCAACAGCAAAAGTAAAACAACAAAAGTAAATTAATAGAAAACAATAACAATTCCCTTTATTATTATTACTGCAGTGAGACCCGCTACACGGAAAAACTTACATAGACAAAAAAAGGCACAGCATCAGATACGGCTACACTGGGAGAAATAAATGCTGACCTTGGCAACAACTTTTTTTGGTTGCCTAAAAGAAATTGGAAATTTTGTATTAAAGCACTTTTGAAAAATGGCCTGCTAGCAGAAAGACGAATGAAGATTCAAGTAAATTTTTTTTTGTGCCATGATAAAGTAGAGTCGGTAGAGAAATGTTTTAAATTTGAGGTATAAATTTAAATTTAGTAAAAAAAAATGGTTCAGGAAAAATATTTTGTAGATAATTGTGATTTCAGTGTACTTACCTTGATAAATCGAAAGATCTGAAAAAAATAATAAATCAATTAACAAATTTTTGTAAATGAATAATTAAAATATTAGGGTAAATAAATCAATAAATAAGACAAAATTATTTTTACATCTTCAGACAATCTAATGGATTGGTGATAAATCCTTTGAAAACTGCGATACATTACAAAAAATATTTTTGATGAATGAAAGTTAATCTATTAAAATAAACAAAATACGCAGATTTGTTTTTTTGTAACACAAAAATATTTGCATTTGGAAAAAATTTAAAATTTTCACATTTCAAAAAATCTTTTAGTTTTTTATTTCGAAAATTTTATTTTTCTTGACTTTAAAAAAAATTGGGTAATAAAACATAATTTTTTTTTTGTGCTTCCAAATTTTGATAAGAGAATACCGATTTTTATGTACATTTTGATGATTAAATTATAAACGCATTTTAATAATTATATATAAATAAAACACAATATTTTCAGCTTAAACTAAGATATGTTCATGGATTAACTAGTTTACAAATTTTAAAAACTTTTGGATACCAATTGGATATACCAATCCTCGACATGTTTTATTCATTTCTAAAGTCAAACAAATGTTTAATGAAAAAATAAAAAAACCTTTTTCGAAATTAAAAAATTCTATTTAAAAGCAAATATCTGTGGTACTACCAAAGCTTTAATTATCATTTATGAGATTTACTATTTATTTATGATATTTAAGGAAGTTTTGGTTGTAAACAAATCTAAATATTTCGTAATCTCGATTACGATTCGATTTTTTTTTCGAATTAGGAAGATTTTAATATTTTATCTAATAGTTTATGGAATTGAAAGCAAACGAAAACGAATAAAAAGTTTAATTTTTTACTATTTATTTATGATATTTCAGGAAGTTTTGGTTCTAAGCAATATGTCAATATGTCGTGATCTGATTTTCATGGAATTATTCGATTTTTTTCTTATTAGAAAGATTTTGATATTTTATCTAATAGATTATGCAATTGAAACCAAACGATTCTTCTTCAATAAAAAGTTTAATTTTTTAACTAAAAATAAAAATTATTGTACTTTAGAATAGTTACGAATTTTAAAGTACATTTGTTTGTAGGAACATTTAAATATTTTATAAAGTTTTCAATAAGATTTCTAAAAAAAAAACAGAAAGGAGAACTCAAATTGATAAATAAAAGAAAATCATTTTTATTTTTTGAAATGTCATAAATTGGTAATTTAAAAAAATGTACAGTCAAACCTGATTTGTTTGGGAATATATCAACGAAAACTTCGCATGTAGCTTTAAAAAAATATTTTTCGTATAAAAAATGTATCTTGCAGAAAAGGGCTTAAAACCGTGATTAAGACAGATGTGAATTTTTAATATTTTATTTATATTTCTTTTTTTTACCATAGACGGAACAAATCTTTTTCTGATATTGATCCTTAAGACGAGCTAGGCATCGATAGAAAAAAAATGTGCCCATTAAAATTTTTAAATAATATATAAACGTTAATTCGTATTTAAAAAGCCCGAATTTTAATGCATGAAAATCCCTATGAAAGTTGGAAATCAATTTTCAATTTTAAAATTAAAAACAAAAAAATTGTATAAAATTAAAAAAATTGTAATAATAAAAATAAGAAAATAATTAAAAAAAAATTTATATAATTTTTAAAAGATACTTTATCTGTTATGGTAAATATAATTCGCGTCAACATCTTTTCGTTTAAAAGATATGGCTAATCAAAAAAAAGTCTATAAATAAAAAATGGCGTACGTAAAGTTGGGCGCGGACGACCTTAGGATACCCTGTACCACTAGCTTGTAATAAAGTCAGATTTCTTCAAAAAAAAACAAAAACAGCAAACTATTTTATATATAGTCAACCGATTTTAATAAAATTTGACACAGTGCTTAAAAAAAAAAATATCTGAATGCCGAATTTATTTCAAATATCTTTACAAACAAACGAAACACATCGAATTTTGTATAAAAAACGTGTTTTTGTACCGTTTGGTCCTATGGGAGCTATATTATCTAGTCAAACGATTTGGATTAAATTTAGTACAGTGCTTAGGAACTATAAAATACGAATGTCAAATTTGGTTCCCATATCTTAACAAACAAACGAAACACAACAAATTTTGTTAAAAAATCGATTTTTTGGAAGATCGGACCTATGGCATCTAAATGATATAGTCAACCGATTTTGTTCAAATTTGGCATATTGCTGAAGCGCCTTAAAAAATATCCAAACGAAAAATCTGGTTACGATATATTTATTAAAAAACAAAATATAGCGAATTTTGCTTTAAAAATGTGATTTTGGCCGATCGGTCCTATGGGAGCTATATGATATAGTCAACCGATTTTGATCAAATATGGTACAGTAATTGGAAACTATGAAAAACATTCGAATAC
Source organism: Chymomyza amoena (assembly GCA_037043745.1). NCBI lineage: Eukaryota > Metazoa > Arthropoda > Insecta > Diptera > Drosophilidae > Chymomyza > Chymomyza amoena. The sequence goes on from JBAMAX010003132.1 coordinate 19,258, forward strand.
TAAATTTGGTTACGATATCTTCATAAACAAACGAATTATTCATCTAAAACCTTTTTTTTTTTGTCGAGGTCGTCTCAAACACCCCCATGGGAGCTATATAATTTATCCCCGATATCAAAAAAATAAAATAAACTTGTCTCCTATGGATTAATATGGGATCTAATGTGAAAGTTTGGTAACTCTAGCTCTTACCATCTCTGAGATCTAGGCGTTCAAACGGACGCACGGACGCACAGACGGACATGGGTATATCGAATCCCTGATCATATTTTAGGTAACTTTGGGGTGTCTCCGACGTCTCCTTCTATATGTTACATACATTTTCGGCTTGCACCAACTTAATATACCCTTGGTACCATACGGTACAGGGTATAAAAATAAGAAAATAATTTTAAAAATATTAATATATTTTTTTAAATATACTTTATCTGTTATGGTAAATATAATTCGCGTCAACATCTTTATTCGTTTAGAAGATAAGGCTTATCAAAAAAAGTCTATATATGAAAAACCCCATATTCAGTTATCGATAACTCGATAAATAATCGGAATTTTGCATTAAAATCTGACTTGGTTAGTATTAGGCTAGTAGCTATTTACTAAATAAATATGTAAAAATCATCAAAATCGGAAGAAGGTCGGGTAAAAAGTGGCTCGATTCACTTATTTTTATATATTTTTTAAAAAAGATTTTTCTAGTGGTTACTTATTTAAGGTCGAATTAAATATTTTTCCAATATGCGTCTTTAAATTATAAAATGAAAATCGATTATCCAAATAACCTATGTGACAATTTGAAAAAAAATCGAAATCAATTGAAGCACCCACAAAACTACATTCTTGGGCAACTTGGCAGCAAATTTTTTAAAATGTTTTCGAAATAGTTTTAAATGCATGCTTAACTTTTTTCAAAACAATATTTGGTATTGTTGACCATTTCTAACCATAATCAGGTTGGATTGGCGATAAATAATTTGAAATCTGCGATTCATAAAATAAATGTATTTTTGTAAAGTTTAAAAAAACAAAAATAAAACAAAATATTTAGTTACGTATAAAGCATAATTGATGGATTTCAAATATAAGACGACTTCGAGAAATATTGACGTAATATAAAGTTAAATTTTTTAGCTGTGTCTGAAATTAAAATTCTAGGTATTATTTAAAATTAAAAAAAATCACTATAAGACTCAATCTCATTATCAAAATTTATATCAAAGATTTTCAATTACTCCATTGGGCGCCATTAATTTTCTCCCAGTGTACAGTTTACCATCATACAAAGACAGCTTCAGTTACAAAAAATTGTTGGTTAGTGTAGTGTAAGTGCCAAAGTTTTTGTTGTGCTTTATATGACTGTTTAGTTTCAAAACTCTTCGAAAGAAGAAGTCTAGGTATGTGGGCGTGTGTGTGTGTTTGGGGGCGATGTGTGTGTGTGTGTGGCATAAGTGTATTTGTGTGTTAGTGCAAACAATAAAAATACAAATCATGTTCAATGCGACAAAGACGACAACGATGAGTGCGACCTTGCCACACTTCAATTTGTTTGCCACGGACGAGACAAGCGTGTTGCCCCTCCTCTAGGGAGGGTGGAGCACCTGTGTGTTGTATCGTGTTCATTTTTATAAAGTTACTGCAACAAGAAATCGGGCCAAATAGATTGCAGCACTAAAATCAAACAGCAAAAAGAAATCAGGCCAAAATATCGAGAAAAAAAATGTGGAGAGTGAGAAAGCGGAAACGTTGTCAAAGTTTTCCTTTTGCCACCTTGACTGTGTAAGTGTGTTAGTGTGCGCATACAAGTGTGAGTGAGTGTGTCAGGTACGTGCATTGCATGTTGAATGTTTACTTAGCAGCAGTGTGGCAGGCAGCAACTTTATCTCAAGTACAAGTTTTCCAGCACCCACGACTTTGACTTTTTCTTTTACCTGATTTGTTGCCTCACAACAGGCGCAGGACTTTAGTTGTTGTAACTGTTGTTTTGGCAAGTTTTTTACCTGTTTTAAGCTGAAAATGAAACTGTTGTTGTTGTGCGTGTTTTTTTGTTGTGATTTTTCGTCCTTTTTGCAACGTGTTGTGGTTCATTCGTGCCTCAAAATGGCGCGGCAATGATTTTTAATGCGATTTAAAAATATTGCAAAAGCATGTTGTGGTCCTTGTTCTTGTTGTAGTTGTTGTTGTGCGTGGGTGTAGTTGTCCTTAGTGCTTATATTTTTCTCTTCCTTTTTTTGGTATTATTATTATTTTTTTTTGTACTTTGTGTGCCATTTGAGCAGCTTAAGCCTCAGTCAGTGGCAACCTTTTTTAAGTGGCCAGCCAATAAATGTTGCCAGTGGCCACTGAGAGGCATTCGAAATAATGTTATTTAGTAGCGGCACGTGTATGTGTTGCGAATAGTGTGTGTATGTGTGTGTGTGAGTCAGGGGCGTAGGCAGTTTTTTTGTAAAAGGGGGACAGGTAGAAATTTATTACAGTTTTTCAACCACGAGGTATCAAAAGTCTCTCTTCATATTTTAATTGAAATACAATATCAAATTAATATTAATATTTAATAATAATATTATTTTTGATAGTTTATTCCAAAAATTTCCCGTTGCTAAGATACTAAAAGTAAGAAAAAACATTTTAAAATGATTAAACTAAAAAATAGTAGAGTTCAAATGTAAAAGATTCTTCTTCGTAGAAATAATATTAAATTTTCATATTTCAAATTTTTAGTAAATGGACGTCAAATTTTTTTGTTCAATCTTAAGTTTAGATTGTAACACTTTTTCTATTCAAAAAAGGATAATTTTATATTATTGAAATAATTAATCCTGTAATTCTTGAGCGTCCATTCGGGACTATTTAAGTATTTTTATTAATGTATATAAATGTTTAACTAGTGTTTTTTATTTATAGTTTTAGATTATAAAAATTTTAAATAAAATATAAGAAAAGTATTGAATTTTCTTATAAATAACAAAGGTGGATACATACAGTGATTCTCTGTTTTAATCGATTATTTGCATTTTGAGGTTATGCCAATATTTAACACGTAAAATAATTTAACCATATTCCAATAATTGACATAGCTGAATATTTCCGTTAATATTTAAAAAAAGTAAAAGTTTTTTAATTATTCAAGCTGCATTTTTAAATTCCTCAACTCAGCAGCAACTGTGAATACCCTATATGAAAGATAAATGGATTCAATAGCTGGTTTTATTTGAAACAAGTGATGAATATTGAAATAATTGCGGATTATTAAATATTATTATTTTTAATGAAACATAATTTTTTTCATCCAATAATATATTTAGAGGATTTTAAAATTATTAACACGATATACGAAATTTTAAATTATTGAAAAAAAACTATAACTTTCTTTAAAAAAATTAAATTTGGTTTCCACGCATTAATTTATTTTTTTTTTTATCGCAATATTTTAAGGATTTTATTTACCGAATATTCAATTTTATAATTTTTAATAAAATATAAAATTTATATTTATATTTTTTTTTATTTATTTATATTCATCATCATCATATTTAGACGATATTATAATTATTAACATGATTTACAAAATTTTTAATTAGAAAAAAATAATATAACTTTTGTGAAAAAAATTTAGTTTTTTTTCGAATTTTTTTTTCATACAATATTTTTTAAATTAAAGAAAAAATGGTTTAATTAATTTTAATAACCGGTAAATAAATATTAGTGTTTTTAATAAAAATTTTTTTTCATCCAATAATAATATATTAAGAAGATATTATTGAAAAAAAAATTGTGAAAAATAAATGGTTTCATTAAATTTATTTTTTATACAATACAATATTTTAAAGATTTTTTTCAATTTAAGAATTAAAATTGATTCACAAAAAATGATAATATATTTATTTAAGAATTCATAAAAAAGTTTTCAATTCATCTACAACCATAGATTACTATTTTTCAGTCAATGGATCCATTTGCACAAAACTTTACTGTCTAATATGGATTTTGTTCTCGGAATAGAAAAAAAAAACCTCAAACTTGCTAGGAATGTTTATTTTTCCCTTTCTATATAGGTGTCAAAAGTTACAAAAGAGCGTCATGGCCGTCATCTAGAAATTTAAAGTCAAAAGCCAGGAAAAATGGGTATTTAGGTAGTCCTAAGTTGATGTGCTTTTAGGCATGAAGGTATTAACAAAACCGTCATAATTTATATTTCCTTTAGTTTTTGAAATAAAGTAATTTTTAGATAATAGTTTTGTGGGATAGTCAGAACTTGATACCAAAAAATATCAAAATAACTTTTATTTCTTTAAAAAATATGGATTATTTCTTATAAAGAAATTTATTTCTTTTTCCATTAGGTTTTTAAAATAAAGCCCTTTCTCTATATAAGTTTAGTGGGATACTTGATTGCAAGAAATATTATTATAACTATTTCTCTCTTAAAAATTATGAATTATTACTTAAAGGGAAAATATATAAATATATTTCCTTTAGATCTTGAAAAAGGGTTCTTTATTATATCAAAAATAAAAAAATTTTAATAAAACTACAATATTATTACCAAAAAATGGATTTATATGGATTAGTACTTATAGTGAATTTATATAAATAAATTTTCTTTAGTTTTTCAAATAAATTCCTTTTTTTATATCAGTCTTGTGGGATAGTTTAATGAAAAAAATATTAATATAATTATTATTCCATTTAAAATTATGGGTTATTTCGTATAGAGAATTTTTTTTTTGTCAAATTATTTTAATTTTAAATCTGTTGGCAATAATTAGCAAATATTATAAGTTAAACAAAAATGCCAGGTTTGATACTTGAATACTATTTGCTAAAGGTAACTATTTTACAAATCGATCTAGAAGTTGTATATTTTAGGAGAAATTAACAAATTTTCAAAAAACATCGCGTAAGTAGAAATAATAAAATTCTAAAAATTGAACCGATTAAGGTATTTTTTCCGTTTTACTATCTGGAACTAAAATCCTAAGTAAAATTTTGTTGCCAATATAAATTTTATGGAAGTTCATAAAGTATAAATTTTCCCCTTTCAGTCTTCCAGCTTTATCAGTTTTGTATTATAAAAAATACTATTTTTGTATCTTTATAGATAAAAAGGCTAAAATGGACTAAGTATTGTAGTTTTACGGAAAATATATAGAAATCTATTATGAAAGGGTTTTCTGCTCTAAAATGAATTTACTATTAAATTTTAAAATCATTACGCCAAAATCTACCATTAAAAGGGTTTACCATCCCCTATCTGACTACGCTCCTGTCTGCACTGCCTACCATATGTCCGTGTTCATACATGCGTGTGTGTGTGTGACTTTATTTAATGCTATTAACGCAAATTGAAAGTTTTACGTTTTTAAGCCTTTATTTTTTTTGCCATTGCACGCGCAATTGACTTTTCGGGTGCGCCCTTTGCTTTTAATGTGCCTTTTTATGATATCTTCTGATCCTTGCCAGCCTCCCCTTTGGCAGCTTACTCACTCTAAATGTGGAGTGCCTGCCAAACGGAAGTAAAAAATATCCTTTTAGCTGACCATTAGTTTTGAGCAAAGCTAATTGAGATGCATTTGGCATATCCACTTTTTATGGGGTCAATGTAATATTTTACATCTATTGTATTTATTCGAAATAAAAATAACTACATTAGGGCGTGGCTGACTTGTTGGTATACACATAAATGCAGTAAAAAAAGTTGAATTAAAGCCAAAATATATAAGTGGAAATAAAGTTTAATACGAGTGCAATTTTTAATGGCCAAATAGAGAGTTTATTGTAGATACATTTGAGTTTAGAAGTGTATGGTATGGAACTGTTTTTTTTGGCAACAAAAATGGTTCGATATTCTGTTCAGCTCAATCAATCAACGGCAAATTGAATGACAGTCAAATAAACTCACAGCAGAAGCTTTTGACATAACAATCAATGCCGTAGTTTCAAGGCAGGATATAGAAATTGTACCAAAAGAGTTTATTATTTTAAATTGGTTTATTTAGACGTAGACAAACCGTTTTCAGGGACTTTTTTTTTGTGTTTCATTGTCACTAGCGTCGTGTTAGGAATACGTGGAGTCTGTTAAAGCCGCATGTTGAAATTAATCAACCTTCACCAAAAACTCATCCTGCAGTCTTATAGGCACATTTGGCAGCTCTTTGAAAAAAGCAGCTGTTACCTAAAACTGTTGAATTTTAAATAAAGGGTGTGCCAATTGTTGGTCTGGTTGGTAAACACTCTTATAAGGGGCATAGCCGTTTAAAAAGGATTTTCTTCGTTCAGTGGATGGGCGAATAGTCAGATGAATTTTCGTCAAAAATGAAGTCGTTAAAAAATTACTATATTTGCATGAGATTATAGAGCTAACCCTGGCGGCCATTGGGGCGATATTATTATTCATATATATAAAAATCAGTAGTTTCAAACTTGCACTTCGTATACTTTTTTTTTTCGGTCTTTTTCGGGACGATTGGGCTTTGGTTTCGATATCATAACTATATACCCATGATTCGTCACTAGTTATGACCCTTTTGAGTAAATCTGGGTCGGCGTTGACGTCATTCAACAGCTCTTGAGCGATGCTCATGCGACGGTTCTTTTGGTCAAAATATAGCAATTTCGTGCCCAAAACGTTAGAAAAAATTTCATGGCACGAGCCAAGCGATATACCGACATCCTCAGCAATTTCTATTATAGTGATTCGACGATTTTCCAAAACAATTTTCTTCACTGCTTGAACGTTTTCATCAGTTGTTGACGTGCTTAGGCGTCCAGAGCGAGGCTCGCCATTAGCATCTTCACGGCCATCTTGGAAGATGGCCTGGAAGTGGCCTTCGACTCGGAACTCATATTGCGAGTCGAAGGCCCCAGTAGCTCCCAGCCCCAGTTATATAAAACTAGCTGACTAGGTAATTTCTAGTGTAGAAAAAAAAAACTTATTGTCAGGATGAGGTAATGAGGTATATGAGTGAAAGAGTTATGGAGCGCTGATGAGGGAATATAAAAATAAAACAAACATTAATTTTTATAATGTATTCCCTAAAAATTTCGACAGTAACACTAAAAATATTTGTCCAAAACTTAAAAAAAAATTTTAGGAGTGGACAACCCTTATCACTTAGGGGTATGAAAAATAGATTCTGGATGTTCTCAGAGCTACCCAATAGGCACACTAAATTTTTATGAAAATCGGTCCAGCCGTTTTGGAGGAGTATGGTAAAAACTTAGAAAAAATGTTAGAGGTGGACAACCCTGATCATTTATGGGTATGAAAAATAGATGTTAGCCACTTTGAGACTACGCTTCTGTCTGCACATAATGTCCAATACCCGGTGATGAACAATTTTCTACTATGCTATATTCACGATATTCACAAAAATGTGTATATCTCACGACCCAATATACCCAATACAAATCGCAATAGGCTTAAATTCTCTGAATTGACAACTTCTAACACACGCAAAAATCATATTTGAAATTCTTCAACGCGTTAATGAGAACACCCGTAATACATAAACCATTAACATTAGTTAATCTGACAATGCACACAATGCCAATCTAAATTTTAAAAAAAAGTTAGGGGTGGCAACCCTTATCACTTTGGGGTATGAAAAATATATGTTTACCTATTCTCAGACCTACCCAATAGACACACAAAATTTTATGTAAATTTATTAGTCTGGCAAACCTATTCAGGCAGGCTCTATATTTATCATGCTCTATCTGCAAGGCGTTGCCATCCTTGTACCAAATTTATGAACCGCATTTAGCAGATTCAAAAATTATATATCAAATCCAGCTTTTTTGGTGTGGCAAAATATCCCACTGAACCCTCCCCGAGGTTGCTTCCCTGTAATAGGTGCCGCAGTTTTCGGACTATCGCCCTAGGCAGAAGGCATCTAGCTAAGTCAGAAGGGCATTATACTGTGTTCGTTACTCTTCGATAGAACAGCAATTTTATCACGTTGGAGAGTGTGTAAGGGGCTGGATCAAGGTGCCATGCGACCCGTGCCGAAGATCAGTCTGCCTGGGGGCCCCTAAATAGCCCAGTCGTTAACGTGAGCTTACGGATACATGGCGCCCTCCGTAATATTTAGCCTTACCTACGTAGAGGGAGCTATGCGCAGGCAGACTCGTGGCTCATAAAATGAATCTAATTATACAAAAGATAAGAAAAAACTTTAAGGAGACTGGCTCCTCCTCAACACACCCAGAACTTTCCTGCTACCTACCGACCAACCAACTTTATTTCGATGTGTGAAAAAAATAAAACATGAATATTCAATATCGATATTTTGGTGGCCGATGAGCTAATATAACTTGGTATCAAGAGCATGGTCAAGTGAATTAGTCTGGATTTTAAGATCGAGCATGCGTTTGATTGTATGTGGTCAATGGCAACCAAAGTGAATACTTTTTTTCGTGAATACGAAATAAAAAAAGTTAAAAAATTATTATAGACGAATTAAGCTAAATAAAATTATGTGACAAGTAAAAATGCCAGCAACTTAATATTTCATGTGCTACTTTAACCAGTTGTGAATTATAAGCTTGATTTGAAAAAAATGGTATATTGAAAAAGCGAAATACTAGAAATAATTTATATGACAAAATAACTTTTGTCGGGTCAGCTAGTTTAATATAAACTTTAAGAGCATTTGCTACTGGGGCCTTCGACTCGCAATATGAGCTCCTAAGCGGATTATACTTTTTATTTAATTTTGTTGTTTTAGTATTTAGTAATAAGATTTTGTACTTTTAAAATGTTCGATTCTGAGGGAGTTTCTAGGAATTTAGATGGGTTGTGAGATCCTTAGAAGGTAGCTCATATGCGCTAAAGATATGAAAAAGGAACCAGAAGATGACCTATAGTATGCAAAGGGGAAAGTAACCTCATTTAAGAGACATTAATTTGAATTAAAAATTCAACATATAGCTCGGGTAATCCTTACCAAAACTCTCTGTTGTATAGGGTGTGCCGTTTGATGGTTTGTTTGTTAATTCCAAAAAAGTATCGGTATCGAAATTTCAAAAATGTGCTCTGCTTCGTGGTTAGTGTAAACCTTGACTGGGCGTAAGGAAATATATGTTTTATGATCTAAATTTTTATCGGAAAGCTTTATAAAAAGCAAAAGATAACCGTTAGTAAGAAAATGAGGATTCAACACTTCAATACCAATATCGTTATTTTTGTTAATATCGAACAAGTAACGATGTTTTTCATTTGGTAACGCACATCGCTACTAGCAGGAAGCTATTAATTAATTAATTTAGCCATTTCTTCTTTTTGTATTATTAAATAAAAATTAAATTTAAAAAAAAATGATTGACATGGCAAACAAAAATTAGAGAGTGAGAATTTCTTGAAATTCGAATATTTTTAAAAATTTGAGTTTTCTCATTTTAAAAAATTATATATTTTTTTTTATCAATTGTGATTTTCAATTCTCACAACGAAAAAAGTCGTGATCTGAGTATTTCGATGTATCAACATTGGTCCGACCCGTTTTCTGGATTAATTATATGTTAAAACAAAAATATCAAATTTTTCAATAGAGTTTCCGCCAAATGGAAGTATTGAAAAATCCGTAAAAAAATCACTTCGCTTTCTTTTTACTTTTATATTTAAATTTAAAGTATTTTTTTATAGAATCCACCAATAGTAGTTGCGAAGTTTTTTAAAAAGCAATCCTTATCTTACTCCTTTTTTTCGAAAATGGCGATTTTTGTTTAAGTTGAAAATATACTCCCCTTGGAGTGGCTGTTGCAGCGAAATTATTCATCCGTATAGAAAAAAATTATTTTTCTTGATCGCTGGGAAATTCTAAATCCAAATGCAATATTTCAATTATAGGTTGACAAAAGTAAATAAATTGAATAAATCAATTAGGATACAATTTATTTTTTAGATTTGGATAAATTTTATAATATACAATTGAGACTAAAATTATATCTTAAGTTTTTGTTTTTGAGTTTGATTTAAAGGGTCTAGCTGGATAAGAATCCATTGAGTAAGGAGACTCCTCTATTTGAAACCCAAAAAATCCTCTAAAAAGTAATATAATAATATACTCTTCCATTTTCATCACAGATACCAGACCTTTCAATGATGAAATTTGGAAAAGTACCTCAGGAGAAGAGTTAAGAGACCATTTTGAATAATAATCTTTTTTAGTTTCCACCTTGTTTAAAATGTAAATACCCGTGCTTTTTAAAAGTTAAACATTCCATACTCCTCATAAAATGCAGTACAATTTTGCTTTCCAAAATTTAAATGTATTACAAAACACTATTTCTTCAAGCAGCAAAAAATCCTTAATAAAATAAATGTTTCGAAACAGAATCTGTTGAAAATTGTAATAGAAACTATTCTTATTTTGCTCAGAAAGAAGCTTTATAATTATTTTTAAGTTGTTTACTTGGCAATTTTCAAAGCTGTTGCATTTCATTTAAAATTCCGGAGCCTATTGCGGCTCTAATAGCAATGGCAATAATAATAATAGGAGTAATAATAATACTAAAAGTGGAATATTTTAGTTGTAATGGAGCCAACAAGAGACAGAGAAAGACTTTCTCATAATATGGCGCATTTAAACAAATATTTAGACTAAGGCAAAGCACATAAAAAGCATTTTTTTTTCCAAGCACTCAAGATTTCTGGATGCAAATAAAAGCCACTCCTGAACTTTGGCATCCGAGCCAGAACTGAGTCAGAGTTGAGTTATTTGCCAAGCCATAAGAAATAGCATCGTTTTATGCATATTGTATGTGAAAACAAGCGCCGCTAAATGGTATGATAAAGAGAGACGAGGAGTAGGATGCCGATGAGAGGAGTAAGAACTTGTAACTGCATCCTTTAGAGCGGCGAGAGAGATTGAATGAATGGGATGGAATGAATGATGGATGTATGGATGGCATGAATGTTGTTTGCAAGACATTGGCTGGCTACCGAATGGATGGTACTACATGGTACTACTACTAACTTGGCTCTATGTTATGTGGGCCATGCTGCAGGCAGCTCAGCTCACTCAGCAAGTTTCTGAGCTGTCCTTGCGCCAGAAAAAAAAAGCCTTTTCAATAGAAATGGCAACATGTTGGCACTGTGCTAGTTATTACTTCAATACGCGCTTATAACAACAAAAAAGAGAAATAAAAGAATAGAAGAATAAAAGAATAAAAACAACAGCAAGCAAAGCAAAAAGTGGCAACTAAAGAGAGTACAAAAAAGGATTGCTTGATCCCAATCTAAGCGGGTACAGTGAACACTTGTCAAAGCTGGCAAGACGGATGGAGAGTTTTGGGGAAATTTCTTAGAATACATAGCAGTTTGAGGATTACCTGCCGCCAATCAATCAATGCGTATGAACTTTATTGATTCATGTATTCACAAGAAGATTAGCCTCAGATAATTCTTCCAAGCGAATGCTCACATAATGGCACAAAAGTTAACTCCAATCTTGGAAGCTGTTTGGACCTCTGACTCAAACTGGAGGGGTATCCTCTCCTGCCAACCATCATGAAAATCCTCAATCAGATCATACTAAGCCGTATTTCCGAGCCACTTTACAACGTTCTTCGTAGAAATCAAGCTGGCTTTCGCCCTCAAAGGTCTTGTGTGGATCTAATAAACATTGTACGTATTATCGTAGAGCAATCCATGGAATTCAACTCTACGTTATATTTAGCTTTCATCGATTTTCTGAAAGCGTTTGACACCTTTGATAGTGAAGCAATTTGGGTAGCACTTCGAGCTAGAGGGATTCCAGACAAAATTATCTATATTATAAAAGCGTCGTATACTGGATCCTCAAGCCTATTTTCCACGGCGGACAACTAAGCGATCCTTTGGATTGCAATAGCGGTGTGAAACAAGGATGCACACTGTCGCCCTTTGCTCTTTATCACCGTTCTTGATTTGGTATTTGAAGCAGCTGAATTAAATAGTTTTAGAATCAACTGGAAATTTAACCGTAAACTAGGAGATCTAGAATATGTGGATGATGTTGTTCTATTTTCTTCCCGTCATTCGTCGCCACAGGAGCCTCAAAAATTGGTTTTAAAATCAACTGCGCAAAATCGAAAAGTTTGCGGGTAAACCCCACTAATACAAGCGTCCTTAGTATCGACAATTTGCATATTGAAAACGTCGACAAGTTCGAGTATCTTGGAAGCCAAGTTACATCATCCGGAGGAGCATTGGACGATGCAGACTGCAGAATACGTTAAGCCAAAGCTGCCTTTGGACAACTAACTAGATTCTGGCGAGAACCGAATATCCGGCGAAAAACCAAAATACAAGCCTTCATACACATGCATAATGTCGGTGCTGTTGTATGGTTGTGAGACATGGTTCATTACCAGTATTATTGTCAAGAAGATCCAAACATTTGTCAATTGATGTCTTAGAAGCGTATTACGAACTATTAGCAATATGCGCCTTTGGGAACTTTGCGAACAAAAAACAAACCAAACCGAAATTCCAAAGCGCAAATACTGTTGTTTGGGTCACCCGCTGCGCAAAGGTTTTGATGATATACCGCATGCAGTTCTGGAATGGAACACACAAGGCAATCGATCCATAGGCAGACCTAAAATGACTTGGCGGAGGACCGTGAGACCGGGAAATCCATCATCGAGCTTCGAGCAATGGCGCGAAACAGAGATCATTGGAAATTTTATGTTAATAACTTATGTCTCATGAATGACTACGCTTATAATTTTTTTAAATTATGAATAATAATAACACCTTCATGGGTTTAAAAAAACTAAAAATTAAATTAAAAAAAAGGAATTGAAAACATTCCATTATTAATAATTTTCACTCTCACATATTTAACTGGCGCTCAACTGAATAGGTTCCCGGTTTCTATAAAAGTTATTGGATGATATCTTTTAATTAATTGGCTGATTGTGATGAATTAAATTTTTTTTTTATAGGAAATTTTATGATTAATAATAGACAACAGTTACCGGTCTCTAACATTAGTACAAATAATTTTTTTTTGTTTTCCAGTAAAATAAAAATATATAAAATACCAAAATACTGTTTATTTTGGCTCAACAGAATAGTTTCAAGAGATTCGAATAAGAAATAAAAATATAAAAAATAATTATTCACAGTATGGTTTATTTTTAATAAAAATAGTATATACCTTTTCGCTATAATTTAGTAATTAGTATGCCCTCTTTTTATAGTATAACTTCTATATACGATTTGTCACAGATTTATAATAGTTTTCGATAACTCCAAGAGAAATCTCTGTCCAGGCATTTTTAATGGCGTCAATGTGTCTTTAAATTGTCTTCCACCCTTATAAACTTTTCGAAAATCTTACGTTCTGGTCTGCAATCCACTGTTTTATCACTCTTGCAGTGTGAGCGGGTGCGTTGTCATGTGGGAGTGTCCATAACAGCCGGTGAAACACATTGGAAAATTGTGGAAAACTCTTTTATAGTACAGTTTTGTACACATTTGCACTCATTTTTGATGAAACAAACTGCAGTTCACAAGTCCCACAATAGGATATGCCTCCCCAAACCATTATTCCACCTGCACAAGAGTGATGGCGACTTAAAACACATTCTTTCTTTCGTAGGTCATGGAAGTAGTAATTATACACGTCCGGACCATCCAGATTGAATTTTTTCTCATCGGAAAACACGACAGTGTTCCATTCCTCCTTCCATGATGTATGATCTTGAGCAAACCGAAGGCGTCCAGCTTTACGCACATCATTAAATCATCAAATGTTTAGCACTACGAATTATGCGTTTCACAGTCGCCAGACTGGCCTTAACACCGCATGCTTCCTTGATTTTGGCAGCTGAGCGAGTTGAATTGGATGCAGTTCTAATAATATGTCTTCTGGCTGTTACCGTTGTCGCGTATTTTGCACCTCCTTTCATGTTATTGCCATAGTTCGAGGTATTTCGGAGATTATTACTAACAACATTTTTACTTCGATCAATTTTTTTGGCGACTTAGACCAGACTCGACTTATTCTTCTATTCTACCTTTTTAAAAATCACTTAGTTTAGTTCCGCGGCCCATTTAACATAATAATAGCTGCGATTACTTTAAATTGATAAACACTTAAGAATTGACATACATATTTATATAAATGTTGACCCTAAAAAAATTTCGCACAACTCTAGTACCCAGTTCATTTTAAAGCAGATCCCAAAATATTCCTGAACATACGTACTTCATAACCATATCATAACTTCAAACACCTAAAAAAATTAAAATTTAAAATTTGCTTCTACTTCTACTTAAGCAAGTGCTTACTGTACCCGCGTCTATGGCACATGTCATGTTTAAAAGTACAAAATGGCAAAAAAAAAATTTATATATAAATATAAACTCAATCTACTCGAGTTTTGGCTGAGCTAAGAAATTTTTTTTTAATGTATTATGCTGAGGCCCAAAAACTTGCAAGGATTCCTTTGCTGCAAGTTGCCCAAGCTTGTTTACCACTTTCGTACATGTCTGTGCATGTCCGTGCGTGAGTGGCTGTCAGTGTGTACACACCTTGTGTGCTTCTGTTTTTTTTTTTGTGACGCACTTTTGTTGATTTGGTTTTTACTAAAGTTTATTTGCGCATTTCTTGCATATTTTTGAAGCTGTTTGCTGTCATTCACATACCTTCAACATTATCCTTGTTGTTGTTGTTTTTCGCAACTGTCTTGGAACATTTAAAGAATGAAAAGAAAAAAAATGAAAATAAAAATGGATCCAAAGAAGAAGTGTCTATGTTGCCTCTTGTTGCTGTCATTTCAAGCTAATGTCTTCGCTCTAGTTTCCCTTTTCATGTTCAATGTCTAACGTCATTCTTTTAGCTTGTCACACACACACACGCGCACGCATACAGACACACTTATGTAACGGTTTTGTTGCTTATATGGCAGCGCCACCATTTTGTATTTGTCTGCCATGTCTGATGCACATCATTCATGGTCGCTTAACGCGTCGCTCATTATTTACCTCAACGCCCAAACCAACAAAGTACCGAAAAACGAAAAAAATAAAATAAATAAAAAGAGACCTCTCCAAATTTATAGAGTTATTTAGTATGTACTTATATATGGCTAAACATTTACACAGTTTAACTAACCTTGTGTTTTCTCTCCCACTCTCTCTCTTTCAGTTACTGTTTGCTTCCAAAAAGGTGAGTACTTCAATTGCAAAAACCAACACAATTACACAGTGGCAGTGACGTAGATGTCCTTTGGTAATGGAGGGGATTAGTTTAAGTATTTAAGCAGCAAATGTTTTTTCAAGACAAGAATTTATTTGCAAATTAATTTAGTACGTAGTATAACTATGACGTCAGCAGCACTATTTTTTTACGCATTTCAGAGCCAGAAAAAACATTTTCGCTTTTAAATTAATTTGATCTATAAGCTTGTTAAAAAAAAATATGTACCTATCTCAGGGGTGCTTAGGCCCCTTGTCCCTCTTTGTCTATGCTGCTCTGCTTCTTTATAGCCAAGTTTGCTTCTGGCTGAGTGTTCATTTAGCCCAGCCCAATCCCAATAAGCAGCAATTTGTGCGCCTAACTCATTGCTGATTCTAGGAATCCACACACACTTCTACACCACTACACATGTCTGAAGCACACACACACTCATATAGAGAGAGATAAGCTGCTTAGGCCTTACGCTTGAGAGGCCTTGAGCCCGGGCCATGGCTCCCGGGGTCTCTTCATGCTCCATGCCAAAATAACAAGTATACGGGCAACGTAGCACCAAAGTGAGCGTTGCCATAAATTTCGTTAAATTCCTTGCTAAATTGATCAATAATGAAATATTTCGACTTGCACGTTTTGCTCCTTTCACTGCTTTAGCCACAATTCAGGAGTCCAACCAAACAGCTGCAGACAAACTACGTCACATTGTCGTCTAAAAGCTTAAAGAGAGCGAGAAGCGCTAAGCTGGCGCAGCTTTGTCTGCCTCGCCGCGGCGTCCTCTCTGTTGGGTGCAAAACATTAATTGCACTGAGAGAAAATTAAAGGATGTTGTATTATATGAGTTTGTAAATGTTGAAAACACTGAAGAGCACCCTTAAGTCGAATATTCTGGTTAAAAGTAATTTGTTTAAGTTTAAAAAGTTGTAAATACTTATTTTTGAAACAATTTGCAGAATTTTCTGTTTTAAAGGGCAGTACGCTGTAGTCTGAAACACTTTTAACCAGTAAAAAGTTTCATTTAAAAAGTAAAGTCTCGCTTTTTTGGCTACAAGCACATAGACAAGCCGTTTGTAAAGGTCAAGATAAAACAGTGTTGCCCCATATTTTTGTTAAAAATACAAAAAGCTGCTCATTTTTGGCGTCACTAGCAAAACTAATACGCAGCAACTTAAAATATGAACGAAATATTGTCATAGCAAGTATAGAAAAAGTCGAAAACTTCTTAGGAAGCCGTTTATTACACTTGTCAATACACAATGTCTCTTCATCTTCGTCTTTTTTAGAGTAATTTTGTGTCTAGAAACAAAAAATAATGTATATAAAAAGTACAGCTGCGCTTTTTTGGCTTCGAGCCAAAAAAGTAGAAAAGACCTCGTAAACGTCGAATGAAAACAGTGCTGCCACAATTTTTCTAAAAAAATGTAAGCAGCTGCTTATTTTTGGCGGCATTAGCAAAACCAAAATGCAGGAGCTAAATACTATATGAAGCGAAATAAAGTATAATAAGTATAAAAAAAATCAATCAATTTTAATAAAGCCGATTATAATAAAATTAACATTCATTAAAAATAAATTTTTTGAGTAATTTTGGGTGGGAACACACGAAAATAGCAACCTTTCTTTTTCTTAAGCACCATTTTTAGAGATTTTTTTCGAAAAATATGTTTTTAGACATATTTTTTATGTTTTTAGACATATTTTTTACTTTTTCGTAAATATCTTCTGAGCATAATTTTTTATCTACATGACGCTTAGACCAAAAAGTATTAATGTGCTTTTTTCAGTGATGTATGGATACGTTCAGATTAACTAAAAATGATTGAATTTATTAGAAACCAAAGTCGAAAAAAACTTTTTTAAATCATCGACAATTTATTGACTTAAATAAAATTTTAAAAATAATGTTAAGCTTTAAGCTGAACCCGAATTCTTTTTTTTTTTCTTCTTTTGAGCCTAAGATCTTTTAAATCGGGTAAGAATTGTAGACGCAATGGAGCCCAAAATAGTCTTATCAATCGACAATCTATGCATTTTTCTAGGCTTTCCAAACGTTTCATATTTTCAAACAAAACAACTGATTTTGTTCTGACCAATTGATTTTTTGTGCTTATCAAAATACCGAAAAAAATACTAGATATACTTGGTTTAAGTAAGTTGCACTTTTTTCAAAAGCGGTTTTGTTTGCTGCGTATTGACCTCAATGTATGAACAATCTTAAGTTATTTAAAGAAACATGTTAAGTTCATATTATTAATGTTCATTTTAAAGCCACTAAAGACCATCATAAACTCAAAATTAGTTTGCAGAGAATTAGTTTATTCAGTAAAAAAATTGATTTTAGAGCAACTGAAAAAAAAAATACCCAAAATAAGGTTGTCAAAAAGTCTTGCGGTATTTTTATTGAATTTTCAATTGTTCATAAAATTGGTTATAATAATGCGATTTAAGTCAAATATGCGCCGTTTTGTTCGATGACGAGTTCCCAACGAGATGCCAACTTCATAATGCCCCTCTATAGAAGCTCGCTTCCCAATTGTCAAAAAACTCGGAGAGCCAATTTTCACAGGACTCTCATGTGGACAACTTCCGATTACCAAGCGCGTTCGTCATGGACAGAAATGGGTGGTAATCCTTCGTGCGCAGATCCGGACTATCGGTGGATGCAAAAGACACTCCATCCGAGCTCCCGGAGCTTCTGGCGCGTCACCAAAGATGTGTGGGCTCAGCGTTGTCCTGATGGAAGACAATTCGGCCTCTGTTGATCAAAGATGGCCTCTTCTGCATGAGTGCTGCATTCAAGCGGTCCAGTTGTTGGCAGTACAGGTCCGAATTGAGCGTTTGGCCATGGTGAGCAGCTCATAGTGGATGATTCCCTGCCAATCCCACCAAACACACAGAAGAACCTTCCTGGCCGTCAATCCAGGCTTGGCCACCATCTGGGCAGCTTCTCGCTTTTCGACCACGACCGTTTACGCTTCACGTTGTCGTAAGTGACCCACTTTTCATCGCCAGTCACCATCCGCTTCAAAAACGGGTCGATTTTGTTGCGATTCAGAAGCGATTCGCGCATCCCTACGGTCAAAAATGTTTTTTGCGTCAAGTCGTGTGGCACCCATACATCGAGCTTCTTTTTCAATCCAAGCTTCTTCAAATGGTTTATAACGGTTTGATGACTCATGCCCAGCTCTTGGCCGATGCTACGGCTGCTACTATGCCGGTCTCTTTCGATCAATTCAGCGATTTTATCGCAATTTTCGACAACAGGCCTTCGGACCGTGGCGCATCTTCGATCACCTCTGCACCAGAACGAAAACGTTGAAACCATCGTTGTGCGGTGGAAATGGAAACTGTATCGGGTCCATAAACTGCACAAATTTTATTGGCAGCATGAGATGCATTTTTGCCTTTATTGTAGTAGTACTGTAAAATATGCCGTATTTTCTCTTTATTTTGCTCCATGTTTGCGACGCTATAACTCACGAACGACTAAAAGCAAACAACAATTAATCAAACCGTGTTAGCACGTGAAAAGAGCTTTAAAAAGCTCTAGCGTGAACCGATGCGACGAATACAACTAGAACTGCGCGCTTGCAAAGAGTAAGCTTGCGGAAATACCGCAAGACTTTTTTGACAACCAATATAATTGTTTGAGCCTCCAAATACTACATATGGTTAAAAAAACGAGTTGCAAACATACATACAAGTGAAGTTAATATAAGCGTGCTAAAAATGGCTAAATATCTATTAATCAGCAAAATGTTCTGAGTTTCTAACATTATAAAATCTACTAAAATGGCTCTTTGTGAAATCTTATAGGCTGAGGGTACAAAAGAAATTAATTTTGAACCATTTTTATCCAAAACTAAAAAATCCAGTAGAACGAAGCGTCTTATAGTCTAATTAGTTTCATTTAGTTTTGTATTCCCCAAAATACTAAGGGAAAAATTTGGTGGCTTACGCCTATATATAATTTTAAATATTTATAGAGTGGAGACTTTGCAAATTTGCGTTTTTTTTAAAACACATTTTAAAACTATTTCCTTATTTCATGAAGATATACATAATAAATATCAACTTTTTGTAAATGTCTTAATTAAAAATTATGAAATAAGATATATGTATATTTACCAGGCCAAGATCTTTTCGTGTTGTATAGACCTGGAAAGAAGAAGAAGTTTGTTACTATTTTTGGTAAAACAGGCTTTTGCAATATTTTTCATTCCTTTACCAGCTGAGACTTTAAACTTGAAGCAAAAAGTAAATAATAATATGAAAGCGGTGGAAATATAATTAAGTAGTATATAAAGAGTGATTCATTAAGACCCTTTTTTCAATAGGGATTTTCGTGTGGATCACGCGTGATCCATGACAGCTGTCAAAGGCAAAGTTGTTCAGTATTCATTGGCAAATCATCAAAGACTTACACCCGGGCAACGTTTACAAATTATACAATCGTACTACGAAAATCAGCGTTCTGCAAAGTATGAAGATCCGTCGTTTCCGACCGAAAGATGGGTCGGTCGGTGATGAGGTCCACTTTTGGCTCCACGGCTTCGTGAATAATAAGGCAAAATTGCCGTATTTGGGGAGAAGATCGACCCGAAGAGGTTCACCAGCTGCCATTAGATCATAGAAAAAAAACAGTTTGGTGCGGTCTGTGGACTGTGTGGGAATCATTGGTCCGTATTTTTTAAAACATGAGCAAGGAGCGACCGTTACCATCAATGGCGCACGCTATCGGACCATGTTAACGGACTTTTTGCTGCCTCAAATTGTTGCCCTTGATCTCGACGACATTTTTTTCAACAAGCGCTCCGGTCCACATTGCCAATGAAACAATGGCTCTATTGCGAGGTCAATTTGGTGAGCGATTAATTTCTTGGCCGCCAAGATCGTGCGATATCACAACGCTCGACTTTTTCTTTGGGGTTACGTAAAGTCAAAAGTTTACGTGGACAAACCAGCAACGATTGAGGCCTTGGAAGCCAACATTACTCGTGTTATACCAGTGGAAATGCTTGAACGAGTCATGGAAAATTGGACCTTCGGGATGGACCATTTAAACGCATGATTGCGGGCCCAACATTTGGAAAAAGGATTATTTTTAAAAATAGAATGCCATATAAATATCCTTTCGAAATCACAAATAAAGATCCCATTATTCTTTTAAAATTTGCATTTGCCAAATCGTTAAAAAAATGTCTTAATGAATCACCCATTACCTCATGGAAATAATTATATGTGCATGCTTTTAGTGCGTTATTAATCTATTAAAAAAGGAAATAAATTTTTGAAAGACATTTTTTTTAAAAGTAGTTAAAATAAGAAACAAAAAAGAATTTTCAATTTTTTTATCCTTACAAAAATAAAAGGATATCGTTCCATAAGAAATAACTATACATGCAAAATTAAAAAACTTTAAATTTGCAAATTGTTACTTTAATCTAATATTAAGAGCTTATTTTATTGTTTAAAACTTTGATTTTTTCATTTTTGCGTCGAGGTAACAGCATTTTTCAGCGTTTTTCCATTTTTTTTTCGGTCTGCCATGGTCTTAAATTAACGACCTTTCCTGTGAGACCTTGTTGGAGAGCATCCCCAGTCGGTTTGGGACCTTTAAGCTACTAGAAAAAGAAAGCTGCCAGACCCCAGAGTCCTTAATTTTAAAATTCTTTTCATAGCCCCGGGTGGTGAGTTATGAATACCTAGATTTCGGAGACTTCAGTAGCTGAGAGCCGCAAAACTTTGAAAGATATTGCGCATAGCTCCTGAGAAGAAGAACTTTTTGAATATTTGTTGATACGGAGGGCCACGCAGTCGAGCATTCTCTCGACTGCATTTCATTTTAATAAACTTAATAAAAGAATCTGATAAGATTATTATTGTAGTCACTTAAAATATTTTAGAATCAAATCTTACTTGAAAATGTGCCCTCCTTTTTTGAGTACTTACTTAAACATAAACTGTCATATTCTCTCAGTGTTACCGCTCTTGAAACATTCTTTTAGTGAGATAGTGGCAAATGAACTCGAGGGTCAGCGAGGAATGCTGAAAAAGAAACATTGGGAGTAAGGGGGAGCACGAACGAACAGCAGTTGCAATTAAAAACACTTAATTGTTTATTAATGCGCACTTCCAGAAATAGTCGCAACCCTGATAAAAAGGGGAGCGTGAAAATAAATTAATTAGTTGCTGTTTTAAATTTGGCGTAGACAATTTGAGCGCGCGACAATCTAAAAATAAACAACGAAAAAATACAACGAAAAACTGTGAATATGCCACAACTTGGGGCACGGCTAGAGAATGAAGTACTTCCTATAGAGTAAGTATTGTTTTTATTTCTTTTTTGGGGCAGGGGTGCGTGTGACTTTATGTAATGGGCTGCTGCGTGTTGCAAGTTGGGGCTCTGAGTTTGATTTATGCCCCGTGCACTTGCTTGACTGCAGCTCCTCCTCAGCAATTTAATTGCTTAGCTGCTATCGTTCCAAGGGATTTTCACACAAAGTCCATGTTTCCTGTATCATCAACAACAACGAGGATAGTAACAACAACAATAACAACAACAAGAACATGTTGCTTATGATTAATGCGAGAATTTTTATGTGCCTGGGATGCCACGAAAATTGAAGATTGTGTATGAAATTTGAAGGGGAATAAAAACGCAGCGATAAACATGAATTTTTCGTTATGATAAAATGTCTGTCTTCAGTTTGGTGTGAGGAGGGGGCGTATGGGGGCGACTGACTTGTAAAAAGGGAAAAATCTTGTGCAACACCACATGACAAAATTGAGGGTGCCGTCTGTGTGTTGCAATCATTACAGAGCTGAGCGATAAGCGACGTGGCATATAATGCACAGTGGGCAGGAAATGCGCTACAGTGAACAGAATTTTTTTAAAGCTATATGTTGTAACGTGATTTTTATATTGGAAAACTTGGCTGCAAAAATTATAAATATATATATTGAATGATAACTTCAAAAAGTCTTCAAAAAGCC